>CM060461.1:9995448-10230186 GCA_030544235.1 Lepturacanthus savala
CGTACTACCTCTGACACAGCAAAACATCAAACAAAGTTCAATATAAAGTGGTTAAATTTGACCTTTTTTGTTCCTAGTCTTAAAAATGGATAATTAAAATAGTCAGTAATGATTGCTATCAACTGAAATATGTTATATTGATATATGTTCTAGCTATACATCACCCGCCCCTACTAGAAATCAATATGCAGCAGCAGGCAATGACACATCAGCTACAGTAGACATTGCACAAAATCATGTGAGGAGACAATCTCTTGTTAATGTTACGCAGCCTCAAAAAGCAGCAAGATGACCATCAGTACATGGTACAAGCTAATGTGAGTGGAGCTGAGTGAACCAGAGTTCAGCAGTTTAGATGAGTTGTGATATGTTTGTGATATGAAGCTGCGTGCAGTCGCATAATCGCATTGCTTTGAGATGAAATATTCCCGTTCTGCCCGGCTGAATATGAAGTGTGTGGAGAAAATGTGATCCTGAGTGTGACAAAAGCTATAACGAGTGAGCCAAATTACAAACAAATGATGTACAACAGGATATGTACATGAATCATGTTCATATCCCTTAAACCAATAAACTATATTACTTCCTACAACAGGTGGAGATGACCTGAAATATGAGCATTTACTACATAAACAAACCATAAAAATCTGTCTGTGACAAAACAACAACCAAAAGGCAAAATAAACCAAAGCAGTTCTATATTGTAAATTAAAATAAGCTAATTCCACTCAACAGGACTCTCTAAAATGAGATAACCCTACTTTGTCCTTAGTGTATCAATCATTAAAAACAGAGCTTATCTTAAAGCCACGGTTATGTTTTTTTTGTTTGTTTTATTTTGTGTACTTAAACCGCCCTGGTTCACTGTTTAGCTGGTGAAATCCCCCCAAAAACAAACTAATATTTACTACAAGTGAAAACACAGCAGCACAGACCTCTCAGTCGGATATTGTGAAATTAAAAAGTGTTTTTAGAAAGCTATTTTGACAGAACAGGGGAAATACATAACCCATAATCACTGCTCCGCTAAGCTAGCACCACAACAGAGCTGGGCACACCTACCTTTAGCACACGTACCTTTAGCTGCTGGAAGTAAAGCTAGGAGAAAAGTTTGGAAAAGGTTGTTTTTCTGACTTCGAGAAATCGCGACACTATTGGCTGAAAGTCACCAGTTAACACGGTCACTCGTTAAACCGAAAGACCGGTTTGATGTTAGCTATTCCACCGCATTAGCGTCCATATGTAAAATTCTACATTCAAGTTTTAGCATAGTGTTATTTTTGACAAGATTTTTAGCTTAGTCACATTTTAGTCTATTTGGTTAATTAGATGTCAGTGGAACTCGGTTAGTTTATATAATATAACGTTTTAGTCACCATTTTCAAAAGGTTTCATCATACCATAATGGGTTTTGCTGAAGGATATTAATTTATGTGTTTATTCATCTAGGATGAGAATGTTTTACTTAAAATGTTAATGCTTTCTGGGAAAAAGAAAAATCATACTTCTTCATAGTGTTTTAATTTCACAAGCATTTTAATTAAGTCTTAGTCACTTACATGAAAATTAGATTTAGTTATGTTCAGATTTTAGTCATTTTATTTTTTTTATTCAGTCAAACTATAAACTAATGGGAAATTACATTCACATTAAAGTCTATGATGATGTCTTCATTTTGCTTGTTTTGTCTATCTAATCACTGTCCAAACACTTTAGGGCATTTATTTATTATCAAATATTGACTGTTGGACAAGACAAGATAAATGTCACCTTTGACCCTGGACATTATAACACCTACATGTCATTATTTTCTGAAATTCTATGGACAAAACAATTCAGCAAGAAAATAATCAGCAGATTTTTAAAAAGTTCTCTCCTATTTTGTCATGTCTTACTCATCTTTTACACTCAAGTAAAGGATCTGAATATTTTCAGCCCTCTGATGAGTCAAGGCACTACAAATATAGAAGGAATGTTGGTAAAAACGGAACATATTTGTCATTGCCTTTCACTACCACAACGGTTAATCCGCACACCCCCATTCATTAATTTAATTACACTAAGGCTGAATGAGCATGACCCGTCTCAGGTGCCCTTAGCGCTTCTTATTATAGCGCGTGGCGGTCGTGTGGATTCAGCTCATCTGTTGAATTTGCTCTGAAGCTCGCAGAGACCTCTCGGCCCCAATGCAATCTAACCTCATTAACATTTCAGGTGACGAGTCTGTCACAGCCTTAATTAACAATTCATGAGCGTGGCTTATAGCTATATTAACATTTTACAACCAATAAATCAGCTTTCCTAATCTGCTGCGTGTGTCTGCACTGGGCAGGCAATATGTGTGTGTGTGCATGTGTGTGTTTACTATGTGTGTGTGTGTGTGTGTGTGTGTGTGTGTGTGTGTGTGTGTGTGCGGCTGTGCTATTTGTTTACGACCACAATAGGTAACTTTATCTCTCCCTTTGTCCCTCATGCCTGTGTGTGAATATGACTTTTGTCTGAACTTTCTCTTTCTCTCATGCTCTGATCACAAAGCTGTAGTGAATCATACCCGCAGTAACTTTTCTTCAACAAAACAAGACACATCCACCTGACAACAATGATCTCAAGGAGGTTATTCGCAGTACTACGCCAATTAATAGCCTAAAAAGGTACATACAAAACGCCCTCAAACTCCATGTGTCAAACCTAATAGAAAGGTCGACTAATTAGGATGCAGTTGAATGTTACAAAGCAACAGCTCTTTCGGGCGTTTTTTTCTGTCTGTGGGAACCAAAATTAACAAAAAAAAAGGAAAAAGGAGAGGACGGGGCGACAGGAGGGATAAGGCTGAAGCTGATGGTGGAAGACAATCTGGTGGAGTGGATTCTCTGAGGTATCATTGATTCTGCATCAGAGTTGAAAACCTCAGAGAATAGGTGTAACAGCATGCAATGACACCCCGGTTTTCGAGCTGCTTCATCATCCCATATGATATGCATGTGTTCCTGTTCATGCTGTGGGGTGGAAAGTATCTAAAAGGCACAAATTAATCAAGCATCATCGCTTCAGAAGGGGGAATGCGGTGGGCTCCTAAAATCTCCAGATGACGAACGAGGCTCGGGGCCTCTTATTAATAAGATTTTAAAATTCACAACACCTCAGAGATGCATTTCAGTTAAGTGGGTGATGTGAAATACTGTACGTGATGAAACCGGCACGTCTCATAGTATCGTCCTCGCTGCGTGAAAAGCTTTAAGGAGAGAAAAGGGAAATTGATGCAACAATGCCACTCAGGCAGCACACTCAGGCAGCCCCTTGACCCCACTTTGAAAAGCGCCTGTGTGGGAAGTGTGTGTGCAGGCTATGGCTCCGCCGCTGAGTCACCCCCTGTAAGTGCAGCAGCATCATAGTACACTAAAAGCCGTTGCTTGCCAAATGAAAGTGATCTCTGCGACATTGCTCACTCTCCCTGAGTGACACATAAAATCCAGCACCATTTTTTTTTTCATAAGTTTGCAACGACATGTTTACAGTAGAGCGATCAGCCACATCAATTAGAAAGCAGATAAGTGACGGCTTAGGCCTCATCACACCTGATCAAAGGATAGAGACGTGAGACCTGGGAGGATTTCACAGTCACTGAATATGATGATCAGGATGCCTAGTCCCAGTCTGACCCTGATAAATTATTTAGAATCTTCAAAAATGAGTAACAGTATTTGGTAAGTACAATCCAACAATTTGCTATTAGAAAAAAAAGATTAGATCAGTTCAGGTCAAAAATTCTCAAGTAAAATTTAAAAGGTGTTATCAGAGACTGTACCTGTATGATTAAGCATAGGAATGAAAAGAAAAGAATTCCTTGGACATTTTACTACTTAAGAAAGAACAGGGTTGTGTTTTAAAAATGGTCATTGGTAGAAAATATCCCATAACAAATACTATTTCATTAAAGAAAGCTAAGGCATATTTTTTTATTTTAGGATTTGTATTAGTCTGTAATTGGTGACTTATTAATATTGTCATTAAAGCAAAATGAATTAACCTGGGTGGAAACCTCACAAAGGACCCAGCTGTGCAGGTAGCAGTGGCTCTAAATCAGTATTGCACATGGGCTTCTCTGCTGAGCATATTAATAAATGTTCAACTAACACAAGGGAGCCAGCTTCCAGCTTAAAGACTGTCCCTGACCCAGAGGTTATGACAATGATCAGATCTCTCGAACCATTAAGAGTGAAGGATGTATTCACGACGGACACACTTAATGTAGTTAGGCCCATCATCAAAATCATTAACCTCTCGATATCCTTGGGGGGAAACTGTACAGGTATCTGCTCTTGTTGCTCCGATTACCAAATCTAATGATCTCCAATTCTACCTGTAATTACAGGCCCATCGGTATCTCACCTCTAATGTCTAAGGTTGCACAGAAACAGGTAGCAAGAGGTACAAGAGGTACGAATTACAAGAGGGGATTGCATTATTCCACTTTGGAGAAATGCCTTCAGTCTGTCTGTCTTTCCTTTCAGAACCTCACGAGAATGGAACTCTACTGACTAAATAACATGCAGTGTCCCTGTCAAATGAATGAATGAATCCACAGTGCAGCAACTTGCACAGTTAGCTGAATTTAATTTGATATGAGCCAATGTCTTCCAGGGCGTTTGAGATGTAGATGCTCTGTAATATAGTCACAAACTAGGTCCTTTTAAATAAAACATGCTTCATGAGGCTCGATAGCAGACCCCCAGGTGGACCGGCAGATTTAGTACTACACCTTAACATAAAAGGTCAAGGTCACCTCCTGAATGGGTGCAAACTGAATTTAAAGGATTTGAGTCTTGGTGATGGGGGGCATTGCAAAAACATCTCAATGACGAATATGTTGTGGGCTGCAAAGTATCCTCCCCATGTACTTCATTGCAGGTTATTCCGACTCCAATCAACCCCCCCTTCTTCTCCAAAGTCCAAATTTCGAAAAAAAAAAAAAAAAAGAAGAAGAAATCGATCCAAGTAAGGTGAAACGGGGAAATGTCGCTGGGATTTATGGCTGAAATCTTGGTGTATTTTCAAACTGAAAGTCGTGGGCTGGTATTTTCCTTTAGTCATGAGTCATCTGAGCTTTTCCATCATGCATGAATGTCAGGGCATAAAAGTTTGTGACTGTTTTTTCAACTTTGAGCAAGAAACATAGGAGTGAGGTGTGTGGCCTGATGATGTCATCACTGCAAATACATATACAATAAGTAATGAACAAGGGATCCAATACACCTGCAATTACAGCAGTGAAGCAGACCCTGTGGCCTTCATTAGTCTAAAATACAATAATAGATATTTTCTAAACTGGTGGAAAAGAACTGTCACTACATAATGCAGACATAGACGATGGCTGAGAATGACTTAGCGAGAAAGGCAACGAGATTCTGTTAGAAATAAAAGGATCTTGAATTCAGGGCACATAACATGGACAATTGAAATGAGAATAGCGTGGCGACGTGATGGAACTGGCAAAATTCAGGTGCTCATGTTTTTCTCACTCCCAACACTTTTGGACAAGGAATTGCCATGACTACATAAGGAGGTTGTTTTTTTTGCCTTATTTACTGCTGCTGTGCTGCCCTCTTCTGGAGACCAAATAAACAGCCATAAACCCAGAAGTATGACTCACATCAAGCCTTTTTTACTTATGTTCTTTTTTAACACCACCTTAATAATGGATGACAAGGTTAGCCAACAGCATACTGGGGGTTACGATTCATTAAATATATGACACAGAGGTGGGACAAACAAAAGGAAATCAATGGAAATGTCAATAATTTCATTAAGGATTGTGCAAACAAGGGGTATAACCACATGTCCGTTTTTTTGATTTAACACTAAAACTTGACACTGCAAGTGTCCACTTACATAACCTATTGCAGCATCTCTCAGTCAGCCAACCTAGTGTTCACATGCCTGATGAAACGCTGCAGTCTAATTTAGGAAGGGCTATCTATGGTCTGAGAGCAGTTCAGGAAAAAAGAAGCTTTCTCACTGATAAAAGGTTCTTTTGGATGAGGGAGGGGCTGTTTATTTACGTACATATGTGCGTGAGTGTGTGCATGCATGCATGTGTGCGTGTGTGTGTGTGTTTTAATACATCCGCCCCTCCCCTAATGCTTTACAGCATTCCCCCTGAATCATTACCTCCACATCCTTGCAATTGCATTCCCATTGTGTCTCTATTTAACTTTCAATATGCCTTCATTTCTGTCCCCCTCCCTCCTTCTCCTCCCATAATCATTCTTGTGTTAACTGACAGCGTCTACCTGATCAGGGCAGAGACACTCTGTATTCCCAACGACAGCACCCCCGAGGGGAGGGGGGGAGGGGGTTGCTTAAGGCCATCTCACAGAAAAAAAAAATATTTTCACAGCACTCTCCTCATCCTCATCCTCCTCCTCGCACTTTCGCACAGTATTAAAGCAGTGACCATGAATCCCTGCCTGGAGGGCTGAGAATCGCAGCTCGTGTGTAACTAATGTGCTACTTTCTGTCTCCATCCACATTAAGATATTGCTGAGCAAATTGTTCAGTTTGGCTTATGGGAAGTAGAGTTTGCTCAGAGAGAGAGGTGAGGGATCCAAGTTATAAGAGAAGACTGCACAATAAGTATTCCCCTTATCCCCATTCCCCAGCAGGGCAGAAAGAATGCAAATTACTTCCCCAGCCATGAATATCATCAACACTGCCGTTACACACACCATTCAAAAGACATTATCCTATTATTCATCAGTGAGGTGTGAATTATTGGCTGTTGGCTGACAAAGAAGCAATCAACTTGTCTCAAACCACTTTTGTTCCAGTAATTAATGACCCAAGATTTCTAACTTTACAACAAACAAAAGTTGTTTTTTTCTAAGAAGCAAAGTGAAGTTTTTTTCCCCTCTCCTGTTTTTTTTTTTTTTTGGGAGGAGGGTGTGGGCCCTTAAAAACGTCATTCCAAGGGAGTTGCAATTGAATGTGGACTTCCCCAAACTTATTGGGAGTTGGATCAGTCAGTGTGAGACAATGTGACTTTGGTGTTTGAGAAACGTCGCGCATGATAATAACAGAGTAGCCCGTCTTTTGTTCTGTTAGGAATATTTATTTTCAGGTCGTTGTTAAGTATGAATAAGAGGCATGGAGAGATGGACTGGCGGTGGACACTTTTCACACTGTTTTTGAACTTTCAATTCACTTACGGGTCTCCCCCCTCCTATGACTTGTTCCACGGGTCTGCATACACTGGAGTTGTGCACAGAGACAGAAACAGGTACGTTTTTTTAAAAAAATAATAATAATAACAATATATATATATATATATACACACATTTTATTTTGTTTTATTTATCAATTTTTGGCGAATCTTCTTAACGTTTGTCTTTTTACTAAAATCTTAGAAGAACAAGTAAAGCGTTCAATCATGGGCGTTTCTTTAAACCCACTCGTGCGCTCTTGTTTTGGCAAACCGTGCGCAACTTTGCCAAATACGAGGCGACGCGCTATCAAACCTCTCTTTACGTTCACGTTTATAGCCTCTTAACACCAGCTGCCCTTTTATCAGCCCGAGACTAAATTTGGCTCGAGATTGCCAGTGTTGCCAAAGGTGATAATATGCAGATAAACACCGGAATGTCGCCGATTAGCTGTACCAATCGCTCATCTAGCCTACAAGAAAAAACAAACAAACCTTAATGCCTTTCCAGTTGCATGATAACTTAAAATTGGCTATGGAAAACAGGGAGGAAAGCTTCACTGAAATGACGTATGCTGCAGGGGAAGCATCAGGACCTGTGTGTTATATTTTATTTCAGAAGTAGCTAAACGCTCCATTTTCTGTAAGATTCCTCTACAATATTTCTGTATGAGTCCATCTCTGCCTCTCTCCTCAGGAACTGGTGCGCCTATGTGGTGCACAAGAACGTAAGCTGCGCCGTGCAGGGGAGTTTGGAGAGCTTCCAGGAGCCAGTGGTGGCCCCTTGCCCAGCCTACCAGCCCGACTGCGAGCAACAAGTGACGTGAGCATGCAGGGAGCGAAGGGGGTGGAGGGGGGGTCATCTTTTGATGTAGGCTATATAAGATAGACTGCAGTTCTGATACAAAATGTGTCTAGAGGCAGAATTATTCAAAGAAACTTCACTGGCTGAACTTAAAAGGTGCAAAGCAAGTTAATGAGCCCACTGAATCAGGCTGATCAAACAGGAAATGTGGCCTCAACTAATGAGGATTACCTGAAATAGGGTACACTAAGTCATGGTTAATTCACCTAAATAACTAAGTGAAGCAAACATACTAATCAACAGCAACTGGAATACTTTAAGCAGTAAATATATTTTTAGTATTTATTACTAAAAATGTACTAAGTCCATGAGATGCCATGTTAGCGTTAAACAAAAAGAAATGATGCAATATGTCTTTAAGGACAATTGTCCAATTCGTTGAATTCAAGCAGCTTCCCCACTACCATATAACTTTTCTGCAACTGTGCTTCCAGGCTTCTATTTGGCAACCCTCCTGAGTTTGTTATGCAAAGGCTTTGTCCAACGTGACATTCTAAAACCGTTCTTTTAATGTTGCCTTTGCGTCAGAAAAACTTCCAGTTGTTCAATACGTAGGGATTATTATGCAGGAATGTTCAGTAAATGTTCCGAGAAGAAAAAAACAAATGTTTCCAGAATATTTTGGGAACCTTTCTTGTTCTCCCCGGCTTCACGCACCAAGATGCTACTTATTCACACATCCTAACAAATGATTTCGTAAGTTTATTAAGAATATACAGATTTGTGTTTTATTCAATATATCAGATTTTATATACGGCAAACAACTGTTGATTTATCATTACCAGGTGTATGTCATTAAATAAAACTAAAACCTTTTGCTGTAGCTGTCATCATCATAATGCAAGAATATTAGACCTTGCTCTTGATTCATTTTGAAAGTTTACCCAGAGATAAGGAATGTAAATCAAGTTGTGTTCAGGAACTCAGAGTCTGCAAATGAGCAGTTGTGAGCAGCATAATATTTATGATCCGTGTGTAATCCAAATTATTTTGCAAATACATACAGGCGTACAGCACCAGTTGAAAGCTTGGATACACTTTCTGCTACAACAGTATGAGAAATAACTATTTCCTTTCCTTTGATATGATAAGAACTCAAATTCACGTAATACATAATTTGATTTGAGACCATATCTGGAGAGAAAGTCTTTTAAGATCAATAAAGCATTCCATTCCTCCAATGAGGTATTCGAATGGTCTAAATGACAATATCTACACCAGTAAATGGTTAGTAACAGTAGTCATTAATTCTGTAATGGAAGATGTTTTCCTGCAATTCCATTTATTTTGCTGCATGAATCATCGTTAGTTCCAAAATGACGTGCACAACAGTGCTGTGGAAAAGATCACTGGATTGTTCTTAGGTAATAGCAGCATTTCCAGGTTCCTGTGCACAGCAATAATAGCTGCCAGTGAGAACAGACACCTCAGGTTTTCCATTTCTAAATTACAATCTGCAGCATTGACTTCATATTATGTCAAATCAGAGTGAGACTTTAGTACATTTGTTGATTACAGCAACACGTTTCAGTTTTTTTTCACTGTTAGTTGAGTGAAAACAGTGATATTAGTGTGAGATTTGGGAAATATTGTTACAATTATTGTTACAGTTCAACTTTCCAGATGTTCTGCATGACATGACCTCTGCCTTTAGGGAAGTGATGTCATCTATTGTTTCTTTGGAAACTGTGTTTGTCTTGGCTAGAAAGTAGGAAACTGACATGTACTGACATGGGAACAGTAGAAAAGCTAAAAAAATTATAATTTGGCATTATTGTGATTGCAGAAGTCATTGGTTCCAGTTAAAACTATATATTGTTGGATATATAGTTCAGAGTGACCCATTTTATATTGATGATTGTTTGTTTGAAATGATTACTCTGCCCTGTTTTACAGATACCGATCTCGGTTTCGACCCACATACAAGATTGCCTTCAAGAAAGTCACAGAATTAGAGTGGAGATGCTGTCCTAGTTACCAAGGTCCAGACTGTAAAGATTTAAAACCACCCCCAGACCGGCAATTAGTACAGGGAACACAGCCTTACCGCCCATCAAATCCTGGACATACACCCAGACACACACAGAGTAAGACACCATATTCTGCTCTATTTTTGTCAATGCATATAACATTTCTATGCATATACCAATGCATATATATAATCTATGCATATACCAATACAGTAAGCTAATACAAAAATGGCTATTTGTTTGCATTGATGAGTAAAAGTGGAATTCTTTGCCTATAGGGCCAGAGAGGAGAGAGACTGGGCACCATGAGATAAGGCATGGTGGGACAGATAAAGTGCGTCTTCTGGAAGGTGAAGTTCAGCGCCTCTCTCAGACAGTACAGGACCTCCAGTCAGCTTTGACAGGGTTAACCGCCAACCTCCGCTCAGATCTACAGGAAGATACAAAGAAGATGCTGGAGACACTTCTCAACAACATGCGCCCACCAGACATTGCTGAAGCCACAGGCACCGAGGAGAACCCAGCAGTGCTGGATGGTCATCAGGCTACCAGAGGTGGGATTGCTGGAGACAAGGCCATCGAAAAGATAGTGGCCCGCTTGGATGATATCAACAATGCACTGAAAAGCAAGGAAGAAGCTTTGGAAGACATTCGAGGAACCATGTCAAGTCATGAGGGGCAGATACGTGTCCTGATGGATGCCTCACAATCTCAGACTCTAGGCATGGTGGAGCTTGATGTTATACAGACCGATATTGATGGAAAGTTCGAGAAGCTGAAGAAGGAGGTAGACCAGAGTATTGAGGAACAGATGGCCAAGCTACAAAGCTCATACAATGACAAGATCCAGATGTTGCAGAATACCTGTGAAAACAACTGTGACCAAGGTTTGATCAGCCTGACCAAGCTGGTAGACAACAAGGATTCAGAGCTGAGGAAGGAGATCAGGGCACTACGTCTGGACATGGCTGCCGCAGACGGACCTATACGGACTCAGAGGCAAACAGATCCGTCCGAAGAGAAAGAGGATCACAGTGACCACAAGGACTTGTGGCGTGAGATTGATCGTATTGCACAGGCCCACCGCATCTTGAATGCCCGCATTGACAATGAGCTGGCAAACCTATCTGAACCACAGGAAGACAATGATTTCAGCCTAAAGCTTGAGGAGCTGGAGAACCGCATAAATGTCACAGAAGAAAATGCAGAGTCTCACTGTTTCTATATAGAGAATAAGTTGACCCATATAATCATGGAAGAGGTGGCAGCACTTCGGCAGCTTCTGAACACCACGGAGGACCAGTTCACAAACATGCTGGTGGAAATCAGCAATAAATCCTATCCTGGGATGTTTGGTGACTCCATAAATGATATCCAGACAGAGGTGAACAACAACAAGTTCCTCCTCCAGGGTTTGGATGATAAGATAAACGCTATTGGAGAGATGTGCTCTGCAGGCTGTTCAGCCTCAGGAATAACTGTAGGTGCAAGAGCTTCACCATCCACATCTACGGGTGCAGAACACATTTTTAGGGACATGAACCAGTACAGAAATGACTGGATCATTCTACAAAAAGACATTAATGCAAACACAGACAAGCTCAGGCAACTTGAGGACTTGGTTGGAAGGCAGTCAGCCGGGATGGAAAGAGGATCCAAGACAATTGAGGACTTCCAAAAGGGATTGATAAATCTCCAAGATAACGTTCTTGGGCTGGCTGGTGCTGTCACTGGATTAAGTGATTCCTTGAGCAAATATAACCAGGACATGCACATCATGAACTCAACATGCTGCCATGCAGTGCAGAGTGGCCCCGGAGGTCCAGCACGGAACAACTGGGCATCAGTTACTGCAGGACACGGTGGTCAGGAAGATGCCACGAGCCAACAGGTTCAAGAGTTGAAGAACAGACTTGATACACTCAGTAATCAGGTGTCATCAGAACTGGGCCAGTGCAAACAGAACACCCAGGGTGTTTCCGATGGCATTTCTGCTGTGGATGGACGTGTAACCAGACTTGAAAAGGTGTGTGGAAGGCTTGATGGGGTTTCTGCTAATATCAAAGAGCTGAAAGACGGATTGGAGAGACATGTCGGCGGTCTTCAAGACTGTGTCTACAGGGTGAACACCACCTGTACCAATCACGATGCAGACATCCTCGCTCTGCAGAACTCCTTGCAGAAGTTCCAGACACAGCTTTCTGCCATTGCCAAACATGTTTTGAAAGATGTGACAACCAAAGAGCCAGGTGAGTTGATGTTTCCTTCATAATGTCATGACAACAGTGGCTGCCTATGGTAAAAGAAAATTACAGGAATTATCAAGGGCCTCTTACATAATTCAATAATATTTATTTGATGAGTAGGGCACTTTTGTTTGAGTTTGGAGCTAATATTCACATGGATTGGATTATTGTGTTTTCATATTTGTTGTCTAAGTACTCCCCAAAAGGAAGCAGAAAGCAGAGAATGGGAATTGATATAAAGATACAGCCACCTGGTTAGGTTTACATGTTGGACATATTAGACTGACCCAGGCTATCTTATTTACCCTATTCCATTTTTATACTATGCTAAGTTAAACAGCTGTTGGCTGTAGCTTCATATTAAATGCACAGATATGAGAGTGATATCAAAATTCACATCTAACTCTCAGTAAGAAAGCAAAGAAGTGCATTTCCTGAACTGTCAGGACTGTAAGATATACATTATGGCACAATTTCATCACTTAAAGTCCATTACTTATATCTATGGATTCTCACATTAGTGCAGTCAGGGACTGAAATGAGCCAAAAGAAGTGATACCGACTAAATACACACACTCCTTTCTCCAGCTTCCTCCTTAACTTCCAGTTTATCAAGTGTTATTAACATCTGTGTAAACACAAACTTTTCCTGAAGATAATCCTCCATATAATGCATTCCACTTGCTTGGTTTACATGGGGGATTGGAGGGAGGGATCAGATCCCATGAATGGCTACAGGGTATTTCCCGGAGTGGGAGGACACAAGTTCACTGGGCCTCTCCGTGTTCCGTGAGTATGTCATTCAATATGTCCCGGCACAGAGAGGCAGAGGCCCACATTGGAAACTTCCTGTGACTTATATTCATGTTGTGCTAAGAATTCCCCAGTTTTATAGACGGGACGGGGCAGGTATGATTGATTCTTAAATCATTACAAGCCAAACTCAATTTATACCCCAGTCTCAGCCCCGCCGAACTACTGTAATGATTTACTCGTACTATTCCATTCTTTATTGGCCCCTTATGTATTTATGTCAGAACACCCGAATAGACTGTTTCATATTTCCCACTCCCTTTATGAACATGTCGACTTGCGAGGTTGTCTTTTTCTTTCACCGTGACATAGCTTTTTCACTCATACCGCATAAGCACAGACCTCAACCTCAGTTCCCCGTTAGTCTGTACACACACACACACTCATACACAATAACGCCTCCCTCCCTTGCTTTCTTATTATACATACCAACCTCCAGAGATTCCCGTAGGGTGATCTCAGCCTGACGTGTGGAGTCTGGTCCTCATTAAGGGCCCTGACTCACTGCTGGAGCCAGTCTTGATGGAGAAGGGAGAAGCAGGGCTCCACACCCAGGACCAGATGCTTCTACTACCCTTCAACTGTGATGTCATGACTGGGGCCCCAATCACCAGTGCCTCCCTTTCTTAAACTGTCGTCCAAAACAATGGAGCGATAGCGACCTGAGGAGAAAAGGAGAGCGATTAGATTAATGGCCGTGGTGTGGAGAGACGAAAAGCGTGAGGGTATTTCGTATTCCATTACGCTCTTCGCCAAATATGGACCGTAATTTCCAAACTGTAAGATTTGATTTCATTACCTTACATGGAACAGTATACTGCACTTCTGCCCTGCGTTTAATCAGAGTAACTGTGCGTAGTGCGGCAGGATTGCAAGAAATTTTGTCAGGGTTTTTACTTCATATCTCTTAATAAGAAAGCCCCAAAACACATTGTAGCTATTATTTGTAAGTGGTGGGTATGTTTCTATATCCCAATCCCAAGAAAAAGGGCAGTTGGCTGAGGTAGTTCAGGGATAATAATATTGGAATGGGAGAAATAGCCTAATAAAGATAAAACATTTGCATGGAAATCCCAGTTATGAGGGTGTGGTGGTTGGGAGTCTAGTGAAATGTTTCCTCTATGTGTTTGAGCTCATATTCTCCACATGGTCATATGAAGACCCCGAGGAGGCCATGAACAGATGAGGTGTTGTAATAACATGACCGAGAGATTAACTGGAATAGCTTTGCCCTTACTTAATGTGACTGCAGAATGGAATTGTGCGACTTTGGTTGCAGGCTTCTCTTTGGCACCGCTTCACCCGCAGCAGCTGCTGCAGCAGCAGAGGTTTGCCACTACAGCGACAGTGTGTTGTTTGTATCCCTCTGTTACATCAGCTAAAAGTGAAAGGCTGATGTATCAAAGTCCTTCTGAAATTGAACGAGAGGCTGTTTTATAGGTTGCAAACTGCTTTAATAACGGTTGTACATCTGATTTCATGGAGCTCGAGCGTGCTGTTCCTCATTCAGACGGTGACTAATCAGCCATTTTTTTAACAGATTTTTTTCATTCTATTCTCAAGCTGTTATTTCTACCCCCCCCCCCCCCCTTTTTTTCTTGGAGGTTTTCCCAGTTTAGCTCGAGTCACTTCCTCGTCATTTCCTTCTCTCCCGCATTCTCTTATCTATGAATTTCTTCATCTACTCCCTCGTTGCTCTCCTTCTGTCCTTTTTATTTTCCCCCCTCACTATTTGTCCTTCCAAAAATGCCAGAGGACTTCTCTTTTTCCCAATCCCTCCACCTTGTCCTGTAAGTTTCTATCGACAGACGAGGCATTCACAAAAAAAAAAAAAAAAAAAAGGAAAAGGTGGTTGTATTAAAGCTGGGATGTAATGAATGCTTTGATTTCATGGATCAATGCTTTGCAATTGATCATCCTGACTTCATATCAGAGAGACAGGCAGTATAGATTAACTGTGTTGAGGGAATACAAGGAAAACAAGACATCAAACGTTTTTTTGAAATCAAAGGAAAATTGTATTTGACACCGCCGCACACACTGTATATATTTAGCCAGCACCGGAATTTGGAGAGGGCACTTTGACTGCAACCGTCTCCCCAGAGATGTTTTTTAGAAGCTGTGATGGTGAGGTGTTTCCATCTCCGACCCAGGAGACCATCTGGAAACCTTCAGAAGAGAACGGGCCCAGACACAGTCCCTGAGGACTGCCATGCGGTGCACAATTTGAACCTCCCATCATTAATATCACCGGAGGAGAATTGGGTGGAGGTTGAAATTGTGTCCATGTGCGTGGCAAGAATAGGGAACTGTAAGCTAGGGTAGGAGTGATGCATTATCGTATGTGCGTGCAGGCACTGTGCCCCTGCACCGTGCCCCGTTTTCCATCCCTTGTTCAGCTTGTCTGGTGCAATACTCCTCACTTTTAGACACTTTTCAACACTGACGCACTATCACCCGGATCTGTGGGAACAACAGTGACTACAGCCCTCCCCCCCACCTCCCCTGCAGTGTCTCAATCTGGCATATGCAATAACATCTGGGATTGGTGATGCTCTTGGTTGCACCAGGACTCTGCATATGCATGCGTGTTTCTGTGTGTGTTTTTTTTTCTGACTTTGTGGTTTTCCCCCTCAGTGAGACACAAGCTGAGAGCTCATGGGAAATATGCACTCAGGCAACCAACGTTCTGATGGAGGCAAAGGGAGGAAATGAAACCGGGATATCTGATTATCTCAGCACAACGTGATTGCTGGGTTTAATTTGTTTTTGATTATGTGTTTTTTCAGAGTAGCTTGTGGTGTCATTTACTGTAAGAAGGATGAATTTCTGTTAATTGCTGATGATGTTTTATTCGATAAGGCCGATATTGGCTGACCCCCCCTTTCATATTCCAGTGCAGGCAGGCAGACTCTAATGCGATGGGTTCGCTTTCATGTGCTTTTGGAATTGATGGTTTGGCCACAGAACAAGGTGAAAGGTCCCATATCGTAGAAAGTGAGATTTTAATTGCTTACATTATGTTCCAAAATAGCCTGGTGTTTCTACAGCTTGCAGCTTGAAAAGTTGGGTGTAAAACTATACTGAGATGATTTTTGGTGCTTAAAACCACAATGTCTTATTAGGGATATTAAAACTTCAAATAAAACTCAGTAAAAGTGTACAGTATGAGATCTTTAATATGATATCTGATATTCATTAGTATTGTCATTCAAAGATGCTACAAATTAATTTACACTGTTGTTCAAAAGTTTGGGGTGACTTAGAAATTTCCTTACTTTTGAAAGAAAAGCTCTGATCTGATTTTTTCAATGAAGATAACTTTAAACAAATCAGAAATACAATCTATACATTGCTAATGTGGTACTATTCTAGCTGCATATGTCTGGTTTTTGGTGCAATATCTACATAGACGTATAGAGGCCCATTTCCATCAACTATCACTGCAGTGTTCTAATGGTAAAATGTGTTTGCTCATTGCATCAGAAGGTTAATGTAATAAAATTTTATTTTACAAATCATGGTGGTAAATAAAAGTGTGACTTTTCATGGAAAAAACTAAATTGCCTGGGTGACCCCAAACTTTTGAACAGTAGTGTAGATGTACTTTAATTCTTGAACTTAGAAATAGCAGTTTGACAAAGTAGTTTGGCCATTACTGTAGGTGATTTAACATGCTGATGTTTGCATTTAGCTCAAATCCTGACAGTGTCTATATTAAGTGCAGCCTCACAGAGCTGCTGGCATGGCTGAAGAATCATATCCTAGTAAAAAGGACGACTGTTTTTGTTCATGCAAAATACTGACTCGCATCTGTTAATCAGCTAAAAAGCTGTTTTTTGTTCCGGCTTCGACATCTTTGTCTGGTTGTCATGCCAGCTGATCATCTACCAGCTAACCAGATTGAGAATCCTTTTTTTGTTGCAGTTTTTTTCATAGCATCTTGTCTTCTGCTTGTAATTTTTCAAACCATTGCTTTAATGGTTCAGGACATCTTGCCAAAGGGCTGTGGGTGAAAATTAGCCAGCTGGCTAACACTGGCACATTTACCGAGATGTTAATTAATGTGCTGTGTCCTGATAAATTAATAATTGAAATTAAGTTTACATATATATTCTCATCATTCAGGTACATTGTGAACTTTAGAACCGGACAGTTTCTACTGCTACTGCTTGCTGCTTCGTCTTGAATCATGACACTGACATCCTCCTTGTATATTTGACATATTTTTACCCATTAAAAAGGCCTTTTATTTAGATTTTATTTAGATTATTATGATTTTCAAGCCTGACATGTATATCATTCAAGTCTCTAGAATACCCCCCCCCCCCAAAAAAAAATGTACATGGGATAAATAGTTTTTTGTTTATGGGCATATTTTTGCAAGCTGCAACTATATTGGCCATTAAAATGCTATTTTCTACAATAAAAGAGTACAAAATGGAAAAAATAGATCCATAACATGATTGTTAGTGACTCAACTGATATATGCATGAGAACTTTGAAAATAAATCTGATCTTAAATGGCTTAAGAATAACATGACAGTCACAGACTCAGCGGCTCCTTGGCCTAAATGGGTAAATAGTTTTGGCTTTGCTGAGATCTAACATTCAATATATTTTTGTCTTTTGTGTATTATAGTCTCAGCACAATCTTTGTCACTATGTGTATTCTTTGAGTCCATCCTCCTACAGCCCAGCCTCAAGGTTTTTCGAAGGCACAACAGATACAGTATGTGAAGCAACAAATAAGCCATTTAATGTGCAAACCTCCTCACGGAATCTAAACGCAGCTGACAAAAATCGGCCGGACACCTGGTAGTGACACAAAGCAGGCAGTGTAATCATTTTTGTGTTTATTTGACCCCGGGACATTGGCATGGCATCTCCACTTACCTCAAAGCCCCAGGTGCCGTCCGTGCCTTCAGGGTCCCACGGGCAGCCACTTGGTTTCCATTCAGATGATTCCTGTTTCCTTTATGAAGGGCAATAACGGTATCAGTTGAGGAAGGGAAAAAAAACGCTCTGAGGCGTAGAACGAGCCAAGTGTAATTTGGCCTGTCATCAGAATATAAATCAATAAGCGAGAACTCACAGGAGAAGGCAGGGATGTGGTGGGAATGTGAGTGATGGATACAAAGAAGTCATATGAATGAATAATGCATTTATCAAACCTTAACTATTGTCTCCCTTTCGGTCTCGCCTTTTTTATAGGAATGACTCTAAGACCCGAGAGGCCTGCCTCCGTGCCAGATTCGACTCCAACCAGAAACCGGATCCAACAAATCCACATCCCCCTCAACATCCCGCTGCCACCGCCCTCCGTCCCCAGGCAGCCGCACAACCCCATCCAGCCGTCCATCCAGATGAGGTGGCCGTCTAGCCCCCACCAACCGCGCCGCAACACCCTGCCCTTCGTCCCCGTCCGACCGGTGGTGGAGACGGGCGAGGCGGGGCCACCGGGGCACGTCCGCAGGGTGACGGTGCGGCGAGGGTCCGAGGACTCATCCAGCAGCAGCGCGCCTGTCAAAGGGTTCGCCGGCGCACCTGGTGAGGAGCACTTAAATATAAATGTCATATTTTCTAATCAGTATGAACAGGGGGGAAAAAAAGAAAAGGATTTGGATTTAAATCAAGAACGCAATGATTTGTGGCACAAAATCTGAATCTTGAGCTTTTTTTTTTAGTTTATGTAAGTTGCATCAAAACGCCTATTGGAATCTGTCGTCGCCTCAATGACTAGAGGAAAACTTTACAACATGAATCCAGCAGAGAACGAGCCAACATGACCACACATGTGACATAATTATTTATGAACGTCCTTCTTTCCGACAACGCTGTCATGTCAGACTCACGTCACATACAGTCATTCAAATTAATCAGGGATGGCAGAATTTGGAATCGAGCCTGGATCATCTCTCTTATTATATATTTTTTTTGCCTTTTTCACACATGGAACCCATAAAAAAAGTTTAATTAGCCGTGCATCTTCACACGTTGGATTCCTCCAGCGCAGCAAGAAAAAAGGATTTTAACGGGGGCCGGCTCAAATTGGACGGAAGAGACACAGATTTAGCCAGTTCTGGATTGAATTAGTGTAACCGGACCGCATGTAGGAAGATTAGACACAATGACAAACAACTCAACAAAGGCTTTGTTTTAGATTTCACATGGGCATATTTTGGCAGAAGAGGAGCACAGAGCAGCCTACATTAGTCTCGCTGTTCAATTCCTATTTGTCTAACCCAAGAAGCAAAACACAACAATCTTCAGGCTTTGATATTGAATATAACATTTGTTTCCAATTCATCTTTTGAGCAAAGGTTTGAACACAATCTTTTTTGTCAGTACAATGCTGTGAATGCTTGTAATTCGTTGGTTTTATTTCAGTTTTGGGGTTTTTATTTGGACTTCAAAGATCACAAATACCTGCAGGTTAGAATTCATTTGGAGGTTCTGTGGAAGCTTTCAACGAGTCAGAGATTCCGTCGTTCTGAAACAGCGAGATCAAAGTCGAAGCAATTCAAAGAAGCCACTTGTAAAACCACAGTTATGTAGTCCAGATTATAGCTTGTATTGTTTTGAATTATACTTTCACTGGGAAATTACCCCACTGTTTTTGCCATAAATGTTCAGATGGAAAACCAAACTACATCTGGCAAGTGTGTTCACCAAACCTTCAAATCTTCTCTTCAGATATTGATAAAACCTTTTCATCTGTTTCTTTTACAGGCTATCCCCCTTTGCAGCCTGTATCTTACAGGCCTCAATCAACTGGCCGTCGAGGTATTCAAGCAGTTTATTATCAAGTTAAATTGCATGCATCTGCAGGCTTCTACTACATCGGTGTAAAAAAGTGCAGAATCTGTGAATAATTTGTAGTCTGGGAGTGTGAGGGAGTGTGAACTGGATGTGTTTAGTTTAAGGAGGTGTGGGCGGACTGTGGAGGGAATTTAGATCATCTGCGCCCGCTTAGCAAAAAGTTTTACCCTGGGCAGCATGGCAAATATTAAACATGGTGATGATTAAAAAAAAGTTAGATAAATGTTGTTAGCCACAGTTCACTCTGAAGACAGTGAAGCATTGTGCTACAAGCATAATATGGGCATGTTTCTCTTACTATTGAGTTGGGCCTTTTATCACATACCAGGGATCATGGACCAATTTGCATATATCAAAATATTTGGAAGATGTCATGTTGTCTTATGCAGAAGAAGAAATGCCCTTGAAATGTGAGTTGCAACAAGACAATGACCTGAAATACTCTAGTAAACCAGCTAAATTTTGGTTCCAAATCAATAACCGTTCCAATCCCAGGACCTTAATCCAATCAAGAACTTCTCTCAAAAATGCTATGCTGCACAGATATGAAGCAGTTAGAAAAAACTGTGGTCATACAACAAAATATTAGTTTAGTCATTCACAGGATTCTAAATCCTAGAAACAAAATAGAATTTCCAAATTGCACAGCCTTTAGAGTGTGCATATCCTGGTCTTTTTTGAGAATCCACTGCACCTACTGGTAAATTGTTTGCCATGTAGCAATACAAATATAATAATAACCTACTATAAATGTATTATTTTGAACACTACTGTATTTCTTTATTTTAACAATTCAGAAATGCAGACAATTTAATTTAATATACACATTCTATACATTCACAGCTAATAACTTAAAAATAAAGCTGTGATCCCACCGCCTCACAGTGCTGATAATAGGAACACAATCATTTATCACCTTCTTTAATTGTATCTTGTAGGTCCGCTGGCAGCCAAGGTGCCCTGGAACCCCATGTATCAAGATCCAGTTGTATCACCAGGTAAAGTCGATTTGAAAATCATGTGCAGGGACATATGAAACAAAGGGTCCAAGTCAGTTTTTTTTGTATTGTTAGTCCTAATAAGAGGAGCTTTAGATCATATTTTTTCATTACTCAAATAAGATGAGAATTGTGCAATAATTTGTGTTTAAAATGAGCCACTGATCCACTTACATGCACATTTCTGGATCCAGTTTCATCAGACTACAGCGCCTTGGCAGAGCCCTTCTCCTTCTCCGCCGGCCTCACGCAGCAGCCATTCTCTGGAGACTTTGGCATCATCCGGTTCAACAGAGTTCTAATCAACGATGGTGGACACTACAGCCCTCACACAGGTAATAGTCCTGATGACTGATATATTACTGGCAGGGTACAGTGTGATGCAATTAGAACAATTCATATCCTAGTGATGGAAAATAATTAAGTACATTTACTGCATTATTGTATCCAAGTATAATTTGGGGCTATTGTACTTTAGAATTTACTTTATTGTAACTGTTATTTTGTTGAAGAAAAAACTAAATCCAACAAATGGGTAAAATGAGTAAAATTAGTCATCTACATCATTAAAACACTGCTGTTCATGTTTATGCATTAATAGTAATATTTAAATTCATAGTGTATCTTAATGTACAAAAAAAGGAATGTTCATTCAGTGTTAAACTTTTCTCATTTCATGTTCTAACAATACATTTTTCATGTTATCCTGAGATATTTTCTCATTTTTATCGGCTACCAAATGATTAGACTTTTCTTGTAATAACAATACTGCAAAAACTGAAACCATGACAACTCAACAGAACTATATTTATAAAGTGCTTTAAAAACACCAAAGCTGAAACAAAGTGTTGTGCATAGATGGGCAGGAACCAATGGCAAGTAAAAAAACAAATCAACAGTGAAACAAATGAAATATATAAAACAATAAAGCAGACTGAGCTCTCATGCTGGGTTAAACATATCTTGTTTTTGGTACCGTTAGTCCAATATGGATTAGAATTCTCTAATTTACTGGCAGATAATTTATCTTTCCAGTTGTTTTCCTGATTTATATGATATGATAAAATATATGATTTGGATCAATATGATCTTTTTTTAAAAAAAACATTTTCTTGGAAAAAAAGATTAGATTGACCAAAATCACAAAAAAAGATAAATTATCTTATTTGATAAATCTACTCGATATTGGACTAACTGTACCAAAGAAAGGTTATTTTCACCTGTTAAGATTTTTGCAATGAAGATAATTATGTAACTGATTTTCATATCACAAAATTATCAGAGCAAAAGAAAAAAAGTTGGTAAAAGTTATGACAATTGTATCTCGTGGAAATTAAACAAATTGTTAAAATAAAAAAAATAATAATTAAAAATTAAAAGTGATCCAGAAACCAGGATTTCTTCTGGATCATTACCAAAATGTAATCACCTGTCCATGGTTCCATTCCCAACATTTGTTGAAAATTTGACGAAAATCCAGGCAAACACTTTTTGAGGTATTTTGCTAACAAACAGAAAAACGTCAGTGAAAACCTAACCTCCTTGGTGGAGGTAACAACAAAACTACCTCAGAGTAACATATTAGATAAACACAACAATATAATATCTTATAACTTGAAAAGTATCTTGAGAAAAGTTTCTCATAACAAGAACAATAAAGTCAACTATTGAGATAATTCCTATATGCTATGATGAAAAACAAACCTGATTCAACAAATTACAAATCACAAGATTGTATACGTTATTGATCTCATGAGCACTAAATTCATACGCTTTCCTATCTCTCCAGGGATCTTCACTGTTCCACAGGACGGCCGATACCTGATTTCAGGTCTGCTGACAGCAAAGCAGGGCGACCGTGTAGAGGCCGTCCTCTCCGTGTCCAACCGCAGCGTCCAGAAGCTGCAGAGCTCCACGGGGCCTGCGGCTGGTCAGCATGGCGGCTCAGCCGGCGGTAACTGTGACTGCGGAGGTTCGGTTTCCTTCAGTCTGATCCTGCCCCTGAGGAAAGGAGACCGCGTGGGCCTGGTGAGGACTGGAGGGCAGCTGGCCACCACCGAGGCCAGGGAGATCCTCTCCACCTACAGCGCCATCTTCCTGTACTCGCCCCAGGCCAACAGATAGCTGGAGCTCAGCTGGTCACTTAACAGCAAAGACTAATTGGTTTCTAGCCGAGTGGACTGGAGGAAATGTGGAAGAAACCATAGTTTCACCGAGTTGCTGCGATGCAGCTACTTCACCGAGCAGTGTGAAAATATTCAGTTGTAAATCTCAAAACTCTATTCAGTTCTATACTATTCATATTCTGCCCCTCAAAATGAGTCTATATATTAAAATCCATTCATAAAGACCCCTACAGATACTAATACCTGAGTGATTGATTCGTAACTGACCCTTCAGAGAGTAGTGTGTTATTTTTAGGTTTGATATGGTTTGTTTAAAACAGATTTACAGTCACACTATTATGGTCCTATGTTACCCATTACAGGAAAACATGATTAATCTTGATTTTAATGTTTTCAAATGTGAGGAATGCAATATTTTTGAATGGTGAGCTTTGGAAGAAATTTTAAAAAATTGAAATAGTTCAGTTTTTCTATATTCACTTTAGGAAAAGTTATAAACATCAGGCTAATAGAATGGTGTTTAGAGCATTTCGGCCTGAACAGTATGTGAGGGTTAAGAATACATCACGTAATTTGTAGCAAAGATTCCTGTATACAAGGAGCAGGATTTGTTTCTAATATATTTGCTTTTTGTATGTATTGTGAATGTCTTGTGTCAAACATGAAACTCATAAAATCTTTATTATTTTAACAAAACCATCTCCGAGACTCAATATACAGCATGATAAACATACGGTATATGGAGAATTTAATGTTTCAATAAACTGATGAATCGCCCGTAAACATGAGCTCAGTACTGTGTAATGGGGGACTCTCAAGAGGAACGACTGATGATATATAAACACATAAAGGACTTTTTGCAGCAAGCTTTGAGTAATGTTTCAGAGCTGGCTGTAAAAACTGCAGAGAAAGATGAAAATTGAAGGCAAAAACTCCATTTGGGTCATTACGTAAAGTGGGTGTGGATGAAAAATAAATTTCCCCTCTTCTCACTCCTCCTGAGACTTACAAAACATTCCAACAGTAAACTATAAGACCAGGGAGCCATTTAACCTTCACATCAACCTCTGTTAACCTTAAAAAAAAAGAGAGAAAAATGATAAAAATATAGACTATTTACAGCTAAATAAACACCAGTGCTCTGAATCACAGTTATAAATCTTCGTTTGTGTTATATAACAAAATAAACTGAAATTTGGAACCTGAGGTATTTTAACTGAGATTGTAACTGTCTTTTTTGTCTACTTCAAAATAAGCAATAGGGTAAAAGTTACTCAACTAGGCCTGCGGTTACTGTTGAAGTTTTTGACTGACTCAGAAAAGTGGAGCGCACACATACAATATGTATTCAGTTAGAAACTTTATTTCATACAAATATGACCACAAGGCCTGTGTTGTTTTTTTTCCTTCTTACATTGGATTTTGTTCTTTATACATACTTTGAACCACATTTCTATACAAATGAACACAGCATACACATTACGTATTTCTGTTGGTCGGACACAATCACATAGCAAGCGTTAACTTCCAAACAGAACAAAACACAATCCCACGAAAGATCATACACTTTATAAGAGAAATAATAAAACAAAAAAAAGGCATCAATGACAAAAGAATGTGATCATCAGCATATTCACTGGGTCGTTTTCCACAGCAGTTAAGTGAGCACAAACAATTTTATATATATGTAAATATATCGCATATCCCAGGATCAGAGGGTGAAGAAGTGTGATCTTTTCACACAAGATGCTTTACTTTCATAGAAAGAATGGAATTAATTTATTTAATCAGAAGATATATATCTATTGGACTTCACCTAACATCAGAACAAGCAAACAAAAGCAAAACACGCATTTTAGTCATTACAAAAATCATCTGAGGTGAAATAATGACGACTACTGGTGACAATCTGGATGTAGCGGCCATTGTAAATTGTGCTTTTTGTCAGTCAAGTCCTGCCTGTTTTTTTTTGTTTTTTTTAAAGATCCGCCCTAGCATATACTACCATCTCACTGTTACACTGGTGTTGGAGGTGTGATCCGTGTCAGTCAACACACATAATGCCAGTGGAAGCACTTCAAAAAGCTTCCTGCATACTGTCAAGTATTTCCATCTCCAAACTAGACCCAATGGCTCTTCCTCAGGTCATGAGGCATGGGATCAGTCTTTTTTTATCCCCATCTGTCTCACACACACTCTCACACACACAATAACGCACATACACTGAGGCTAAGAGCTAGTTCTGATGCTAGCTTTATGTCTTTTTAGTGCCCCAAATACACATTATTTTTAATCCGCACATTTTGCCTTGCAACCAACAAATGCCTACATCGATATATATTTCAGAATCACTGATTTGTCTGTGGTGTCACTCACGCAACGACGAGGTAAAACTAGAACTCTTCATCCTGCATTTAATTGCATTCTCTGGTCTTCCATCGACAAAGACCTGGAGGTGAAGTGCATGTAGGGATGAGAGGTGTGCGTCTCTGGGTGCAGCTTAGACAAAGTGCGTTGGATAAGTAAAAGCCACTGAGGGAACATGAGCAAAGGTGCAAGATCCTTTCAACCCCAACAGCAGCACCCAGGGATTATGTATGTAGCCCCGCACGCATACACACACACACACACACACACACACACCATAGTTGTTTTATAGAGGACCTCGCAAAACAGGTTAAGCTCTTCTCAGATCTGCTTATCTCTACTGTTCCAACTCAAGTATTCTATTTGACTTTTACACATATACTTCAATACTAAAGCTGTGGAGTCTGAAGTTCAGGAATGTGTAAAAATAAGAATTAGCTACAGATCATTGTGAACAAAAAAAGAAAAAAAAAATTGTACAAGACTTAGCAGTTAATGTTAAGTGCATGTTAACCTGTGACCAACCATACAAAATACCAATTTGAAACATTTCCACATTTCATTGGCGATAAATTACTTTTTCAGACGAGCAAAGGCATCACGACAGAAATCAATAACTTAAACATATCAATTATCATAAATAATGACTGCATTTTTAACAAAACCACACTGGATTTGCCAAAGCTTGTAGAACAGAATAAACATTATTAAAATAACAGCGAGACAATATACCATGAAGCTGCTTCATTTTGTTGTTTTGTTTTTTTAAGTCAAACCTAAGCGCATCATCACATACTTGTTGACAGAGAGTAAATCCCAGGCATGGCCTTGAATATTGAACAATGACTCATTCAGAGTCAGAGCGTCAGGGAAACAAAACAGAACACACCTTTCCTACAGCAGGGTTCTGGAAATTAAGTGCTATGTATACTTCATAGTTGGTGTCGTCAGTTATTTGGCAGCACTTATTTGAACATAATTCTTTAGAACAGAATAAAGCCTCTGATTAAAGGCCGGCTACCCATCTTGTTTTAATGAACAGTGTCTTTTTTTTGTTTGAAGGTTCCATTTCATTTGTTAAGGATGTTCAGAAAATGTCCTGGAAAAGATGTCTTGTCCGTCTGCCCGGCTTTAGTGCATTCTGGCTAAGAGCTCAGACTTTAGTGCTCAGGGCTAACAACCTTGTGCGCGGCTTTAGTTGCTCCCCTGGTGGCAAATGCAGACCGTCCTCTTTACTAGACGTTATGGAGAGAATCCCTGTACAGTGATGAGAACTAAAGAGTGCCTGCTGGGTTGATAATTTAGTTGGTGATTAGTCTTTCATCTCCCAAGAATTCTATTCCAGAATGTACTGTTTTGGACAGAGCCACCAGCTTTTTCTGTTCCCTGTTACTGCTGTTGAGCAGTGAGTATGTGTGTGTGCGTGTGTGTGTGTGCATTGGTCAAGAAGTATTACAAAGAGAAGGTGAGGTTCCGTCTTAATGCGTTTCCTGGAGATGCATTTAAGTGCCTGCTCCCTGTGTGTGTGTGTGTGTGTGTGTGTGTGTGTGTGTGTGTATGTATATACATGGAGACATATACCTGAGTGTCCATGTATGCTGCATCACACCAGTTCATCAGGGTTGATGTCTGGTATTGGCTGCCTCCAGTAACAGAAAGAGCTGTATTCAGGCATGACAAAGGCCTCATTCTGCTCTTTACTTAAAAGAGGAAACACATGCTCCACCAGCTCACTGAGCCTGCCGTAACTACGGAGGAAAAGACAAGACAAGAGAATAAAAGATAAAGATAGTCAATCATTAACACAGTTATTTATTGCTAGTTCATGATTAAGAAACATCATATTCTTAAAACGTTTGTAAGATGTCTAGGTTTTAATTTAGATGCCTAAGCAAAATAAGTAAAAATTAAAGCAACATTGATTATTTGGCCAAGTGGATCAGAACAACCCTGACCACTGATTGTTGTTACAGTGAACGTGATAGCAAACAATTACCTATTTACACACCCAGCAGTCAAGAAGCAACATCAGCCTTCATGTGAAGCCCCGTTTTATTCCAATATTTATTATCCTTGTAGCTGGTTTGATCTCTGTCAACTCCTGAGGGAAATATCTGGCTCATTAGCAGCTAAACGCTCTACTACAGTATGTCCACCAGCTAGTTGCTAACTATCTGCCAATGTTGAGCAGGTAGCATATAATTATTGTTAAAAATCCCTGTCTACTTGAACCAGGGTGGATGAGCACAGTGAGAGTGAATGCAACCAGTTAAAATAAAAAAATAGCTGAAATATGCTAAAACACTTTATAGAGCTTAGAGGAACTGCACTGATGGGTGACATTTCTGAGTCCCACACTTATTTGATCTATTGTTAAAATAATGGATGTGATACCACATAATGAACAGCTCCGCATTTTATGGTTTATTGAATACCTTTCAAACAGATTTCACTGTATCGCTATCAATACCTTTTAACCCGACCCCAGCCCAGTCCCCCATGGTGTCCCTCAAGGTTCTGTGCTTGGTCCTCTCGTCTTCATCCTCTATTAGGTCTATTAGTCCGGTGTCACGAACTAATATTCCACTGCTATGGCAACGGTACCCAGCTGTACATCTCCACCAAATCCATCACTCCTGTCATTCTTTCCTCCAAAACAAATTCCCTCACTGGAATAAAAACTTGGATGAACAGCAACTTTCTCAACTGAAATAAATCATCTGCCCTTAGTGCCTACAGCCCCTTAATGCAGGATTTCTCACAAAACATCGACAGTCATATCTTCTGAAACCTTGGCATTGCTCTGGATCCCACCCTCTCCTTCTCCTTCTCCACACATCAATAACATCTCCAAGACATCCTTCTTTCATCTTTGTAATATTGCCAGACTTGGGCCCACTCGCTCCTTCTCGACTGCTGAAATTCTTATCCACGCATTCGTCACTGCCACACTGGACGCTGCCACAATTTTCTTCATGGCCTCCCCTCCAATCTTCTCCACAAATTGCAATATGTTCAGAACTCAGCTCCCTGGTTACTTAGCCACTCCAGCTCCAGAGAGCACATCACACCAATCCTACAACAAGATCCTCCTCATCACTTACAAAACCCACAATAATCTCACTCCATCCTACCTGAAAAACCTTCTCCATCACCACACCTCTCACCTCAGATCAGCTCATGTCATCTTGACTACCATCACCAGGACCAACCACCTGACCCCCACTACCACTCCAAACTAACATGGACATTGCACATTGTTGTAACTCATTTATTTATGTTCATCATAATGTATGTGGTATTTGTGTGAATGGATTTATATTTTTGGATTTGTATTTTCTGTGATTTATATTTTATTAAAGTTTTTAAATCTTAACACATCAAGAAAATATTTACAAAAAATGTATTTAATTTATTTTTTACACATACTATGAGCTAAATATTATCAAGTACTTAGTGAAATACTAATACTAAATACTATGAAGTCAGTATTTATTTAATTTGGTGGATTTTTTTAATCATATTACGGCACAAATGGACACGTGTTGCACTAATTGTAGCTGTATAAATGTTTTGTTCTTTACGGTGAGAGAGACAGGATCAGTAAGTGTATACTTACGAGGATTTGTTGCCTTTAGTCTGCTCTTGGATCAGCTCTCCCTTAGGGTTGACTGTGAAGATCCTGCACACTGGAACTCCTACCTCCTTATAGGCAAATACATCCTGCATAGAAGCATAAGAAGTCAATATCAATGTTTTATTTTAATAACCACACAAGCTTAAAACACACCAAATACTAGTTATTCCTTATATAGTACTTTCTGAAAATTACATAACTATATATAAATATGGTTATGTAATTTTCAGAAAGTACTGCAGTTCTCATGCATGACACACACTGGTACAATCTGACATAAGCATGTTAATAACATTAACCACAAATTTCCTATTTGTGTCCCACCTAATGCACGTAATGGTAATGTTTCAGTCAGAGACTGTGTGTTTATATTTTTTTGTTTTTCTTGGCTGGCGGCAGAGCCAGACAGAGGTTTGATGGCTCTCCCAGTGCTTCATCTGGGTGTTGGTGTTTATGCAGCTGAAGACGGGATGCTGTGCCCAGCTTGAGCTTCTTTCCATAGATGAAATCACATGGGACCATTAGACTCTGCCAGTGACCTCAGCTTCAGTTCAGCCCAATACTGATTTCATATATTTGTGTCTGCTAATTGATAGTCAAAGTGTCACCATCTTATGATAGGATCATGACTACACAGACTTCTGGAAAACGCAGCTCTCTGACGTGTAAACAAGGGATGCTGTTTTAATGTCTGGAAGTCTGACATCTTTAAACGTCCATTAACTCACATTAGTTCTATTCCCAAAGGCGGCATAGAATGGCTGCTTGTTATGCTGGAACAGGTTCTTGATGTCGGTAAGGCATTCAATCTTGAAGATCTCAGGTTTCTTCTCAATGACTTCCCTGAAGCAGACAGTTTGATTAGATCAACACTTGTATGGCCTTTACTGTGGGTCAACTAGACAGACAGACAGATTGATAGACAGATATAACAGAGAACGTTCTGCCATGTTTCATAAATATGTGAGATTACATGGCCTGTTTTCTGTGTGTTATATTTAGAGAAGGGAAGTTGGCACAATAATTAGCAATATCAACAAAGCTAATATGTATACCTGTACAGTTCAATTAACCACTTCACAGTTTATTTGGAAAACCTTGGCTGAGCTTGGTAAATCTTGTTTAGCAAGGTGATAAAGTCTACTTACTGTAGCTAATTAAATGTTATTCATACATCAAAACGTGGCACACTGGAAGCTTTCCCCCAGAAATTACATTTTCTCATCCATGGACTGAATACAATAAAACTAATGTTAAAAAGCATGCGTATATTTCTAGGAGCTGGTGGCAAGGCAACCAACTGCTATTTAGAACTTCATGAGATTTCTGTAACCTTAACAACCTTGTCATAAAATACCTACATAATAAATAAATAAATATAGATAAAAATATAAATATAGGGTGGTTTGATGTAGATGACTTAATTTAATTTAATTTTTCCTGTATAAAAATATGTAAATCTATTATGATTTGTTTTTGATAGTTAAAACCCCACACATTGCTTGTTCAGGATATCAAAATCTTAAATGAAAAACAGGAAAAGTCTACAATGTACACTTTAAGAGACTGAAAGTGTTTTATACTTCTTATACCTGTGGAAGGCAGAGAAGAGGCTGCTGGGAGACAGCATGAGAGGTCCCCGGGGCAGGATGATGCCTTCATCGTTGACCCACTGCAGGTAACCCCTGGTCATGTCCGCCATGCCAATAGCCCGTGCTGAGCAGTACAAAAACTTGTAGCCATTCCTGTCGATGGGGAGAGCAATGATCATTAACTCTTGTTCCGATACGGTTTAATAGCATGACCATCATTAGCAACTACCAAGAATAGAATTTTAATTCTATCAGCTATATTGGGAGCTTTCATAATGTGCAGATATTATATCAATTCAATTAATATTTTACTATGGGCATAATCATTCCAGATCATTATTGCTCATTTTCCAATATGTGCATCCATTGTTTCTATTCTCTGCACTACTAAGGGAGTCAAAACAAACGAAGATTTTAAGTGCAGATTGAACACAATGTTCTAAAATCCACAGAAGGAAATACAATGATGACAGTGGTGAAATGATGACATAGGAGTTTTATAATTTTGACTTGATTATAGTTAAAACTTACCAAGTCATCCACCTCAAAGTACCCTTACGCAAACACTGTGCAAAAATATCGACTCCGCAGTTGGACTATTGGGAATCAAACCCTTACAGTGCTAACCACTGACTGACCATTCATCCGTCCACTCTATTTATCAGTGTCTTTGTGCACTTACTCAGCTACTGAGTGGTAGAGCTTGGCGATGCCCTGGTGGGTCCAGTCCTTCCCTAACTGTGGCAAAATCTGTCCAAACACATCTGACCTAAAATCATGAAAGAAATACATGTAAATATTACTGACATAAAGAGAGAGATTCTCCCATCTGTCAGATACATTATTTCCAAGAACGTAGCAGATGTACAGTGTGAGTCACAGGAATGAAACTCGTAAAAGAAAATATCTGTAGTACAGGCTGTTGGAAGGTCAGATAAGGACCATATCTACTTTATCGTTTCCTCATAAATACAGAACTTCATGGATTGTTCGGTACTAATGAGGATTAAAGGCCCATAGGGGAGGCATTGTCCCAACCTCAGCTTTATGGCTGTGTGTGCGCTTACAGACTGAAATGTAAGAGGGCTCATTATAGCCTCCCCCCCGCTCACACCCTGTTACTCAAAGCAAGCTACGTGTCACAGGTTGGCCTAAAGGGTCACAGTGATAATAAACTCCAGTCAATCTGGGCCCGTTTTATGTTGACCCCCTTTGAGCCTCCCAAAGTAGCCGTAAGGAAAGCAGCAGACATTCATTTTGTCAAATGGGATAGAGCTAGCTTTCACCTAACTAAAAAGCCTAGATTATTATATTATTTACTATCTGCTATTTGAGAATGATGCTTCTGAGAAAGTAAACGCAGCATTGTAGGTGCATTGTGTGACTTGAAGTACGTACTTGGTGATGGTGCCGTCAATGTCAGAGATGATGACTTTGTCATCCCAGTTCCACAGGTAGATGGTGCCTTCGCAGCGGCATGTGCCCTGGTACTGTGTGGTGATGCTAAATGTCACATCATTGGGTCCCTCCTTCAGCTTCAGACTGGCCTGGTGACATAAAGAAAACAGTGAACCCATCTAGAGGCACAGGCGATGTCATAAACTAATATGTGTTCCAGTAATAAAAATGTAAAAGGTCTTTAGAGCCCCCTACAGACTATTATTAGTTAGACTATTAGCAACACTGTGATCCATAGCTAGCCAGCAGGGGGAGCTCCAATCTTCTAAATAAACCTGAAGCTGATCTGCCATTATGAGAAACCGAGATCATCATTTCAAAATTAAACTGGTTAATAAAAGTAAAGATGGGATATCATGAATTTATACAGCATTTATTGGTTTCTTTTCTAAGAAGAAGGGTGGATGATTTTGATGATGGACAGCATATAAAACTGGACAGCACATAAAACTATACTTACTATCTGATCAGAAGAGAGGCGTAGTGACTTCCTGTATGTGTGTGGGCTGGGGTGGTGCTGACCATCAATTGGCTGCAGTCTCTCCTGACAGGATGCAGCACTCACCTCCTTGCCTTCTTCATCGCTGGACGAGTCTCCTGCTTTAGGCCTAACAACATGCAGAGAAAAAAGTGCACAGTATATAAGGCCGCTTCATCGGTCTAAACTAAATGAATTTAATTAACTTCTCCATTAGAAGAAATCATCCAATTAAAGTATCACTTTCTATGCTAAGATGTTTAATGGGACTGTACTGAGTTGCCTAAGTTCAGCATGTCACTGAACTCACACATGACACAGAATCAAACACTTGCAAAAACTCACGGTAAGACCAGCTTCTCCTGAGGTATGGAGGGTCCTTCCTCCTCTAAATGAGACTCCTCCTTAGTTTCAAGCTTAGTCTCGGACTGGGAAAAACAAGATGATAAGTAACATGAAATATGAAAAGCAACACTACATATGAATGTGCCTTTTTCAACAATTATGGAGGTTTATTTTCTAGCTTTGTCCTTGTGTTTGTACATGATGACCTGCACACCTGCTTGATTGTACTATCAGCCCTTTTTCGCCAAAACCACCAGCGGCCTGACTTCTTTGGCAATTTCTCCTTCACCCAGGCCTCCTCTGTAGCCTGTGACAACCAAGAGAAAAAAAGACAGCCAACAGTGAGTTTGCTGTAATAGCGATATATAGAAGTGAATGCAAACACTAAATTCCAGTTACCTTTGGTAAATTCTTCTGAAATGCTTGTAGACTAAGAATTAACGGTGCAGCTAGTGTCCAGTTATAATATCTGGAAAAACACAAGCGGTTGAGAACTGAATACTGACCATATACTTTGTTGTGTATTTTACTTGTGGGATTATTTACTCACCTATTTCCTATCTTTACGACCAAGTTCGGATTATCTATAATTGCTGGATTTTCAGCAAATTCATGATAGGCGATGATATGCTCCATGAACCTTTCTGCAAGGAGAGAACATGAATTAAAGACAGCGGATGAAAAGACAAGTGGTAGTAAGCCATAACTTCTCACACAGAAGGGTCAGGAAAAGGTTTTAATTATTTATTGAGATGGGAATCTCTGAGCTTGATTTAAATGTAATAAAGTTATACATTTACTTTGTGAATACTTATAAAATACCTTGTTTAAAAAACATCAAAAGACTTCAATGTCAAAATAACAGTCAATTGATTAAGGAGACTTTGGAATACATAACTTCAGTGCTTGCAGTAAACAATGGCATTGCCACATCCAGTTAAAGATTGGTTTAGAGATATCCTTGGCTCAAGTTGCGTCATAACAGAGACCTTGCTATAAGATTCTTATAAGTTCCCAGAGCAGCTGCGGTGAGACATCAGCCTGACTAACAAGAAGGCAGACAGATGCTCCCTCTATCTGCTGGGATTTGTGATGTACCAAAAGAATAGGAATATGATATACATAAGAATTTCTTCATATTCATCAACAAAGATGAGCAGAGGAAGACAGAAGGGGTGAGACATGAAAAACATACAAAGCAGATTTTTTTTTTAAATAAAATAGAGCTTCTACCAAAAGTGTCTGCAAAGCTCATGCACAGAATACAAATAGGGAACCTTTTTAGTTAAACAGAAATGAAGCGTCTCTACTGACTGTGGTTAACATCCTATCATGCATAAAAGTGCACTTTAGGAATACATTTTTCATGACAGCCATTCCAGTATACCTTTGGATATTTCAGCGTTCTCTGTGAGGCCTCCGCATAGAGAAAGAGTGACGTCAGGGAGATCGCTAGCTGAGTCAGAAAGACACTCTGTCCCGCTATCGGCTGCTGCGCTTCCCACTGACTGTGGAGACTGTGAACCAGAGTCCATCTCCGAGTCCATCCAGTGCTTAGTGGCTGCCTCAGATTCACTGGAGCAACAAAAAAAAGAAAAAAAAAAAAAGACGTGTCAGAACACAAATACAGAGTAAAACATATCATTACATTAGTCTTCATGTTTAATGTTATTATAGAGTATGTTTTTTCTACTAAGATTGACTTTCTGTAATCTGACCTCTTAGGAAAATATCGTGCAGCAACATCAGGTTCAAGTACATTCAGGTCATCAAGGTAGATGTCCTCAGGACCCTGATGTTGACTCCTCTTTGGGACGCCTGCATTCAACAGAAATATCAGTTATTTTAATATCGGTTAAAGTAATTGTAAGAGGTGCCAGAAAAATGAGACAATTAACAGCCACAGAATGTACCTTTCTTTTTAGAGGGTGAATCGCTCGGTTGGCTGGTGGAAGGGGTGGAGGTCAACACATTGGAGGGAAGGGCACCCAGAGGCTCTGTGAGGGTTACAGGACTGACAGTGGTTGCGGCGCTGACAGATGGGAGAGGACTCACAGGCATTACAGTGGCGATAGGGGTGCGTGGCTGCGGCTTGACGATGGTGCACACTGAAGAGGCTCCGTCTTCCTTTTCAATCTCGCTCTCACTCTCCATGGCCTCGGAACTGAGGATGACGCGGAAGTGGGTGCTCTCTGATGGCGTGATGGTCATTGTTTTTAGTAGTTCTGATTTTTCTTTTTTGATGACCTGGATAGGGAATATCAGGGGGGAAGGCAATAAAGTAAGAATATACAGACATCTAAGTCTTTATGAATGTTTTTGAGAGGAGTGCTCACCCTGGCTGTTTCTGGAAACTCTCCCCAGGTCCACTGCATGTGGGACTCAGCTCTGAGCAAACTCTCTGAGGGCCTCACCATCAACTCAGAGTCACTCTTTGGAGAAAAAGCCTGAGACAAGCCATGACTAAGGGAATAGATAAAGAAATACAAGCAAACAATAAGACGTGCCATTTTAGATTACATTACACTCGTACAAATAGAGCCATGCGCTGATTGATACATACCTGTCACCTGCCTGCCAGTCTCCATCTGACATCGGATAACCTTCAAGTTTGTGTCTGGCTGCAGGTAATTTGGGGTCAATGTCCCGCATTGTGGTCACTGAAGGTGACCTGAATGAAGAAACACAATGATTAATTAATCTTCCTTTAAATTGACTAGTGCAGTGCCGTGGAAGTATTTATTCCTATAGAAAAGAAGAAGAAGCTTAAGTAAAGTCTGGTGGACTTATGATAAATTTCTAACTTTTTTTTGTATAGTGTAAGGACCTGGGCATGTTACTGTTATACGTGTTTAGAAATAAATTAGTGTAGCCAAAGCTTCTATTCTGTTAGGTGACAGTGCTGGGATTTCCTGAGAGTCTGTGAACATAGTTTTATAGTAAGACACTGAAGCAAGTTTGTGTAGCATGGTTCCCCTCTGAAAGAAGAAAAAAGACGTAGCACTCTTGAACTTTTCTTTGTTGTTTTGGTGTTGGCTACGGTCTGTGTTATTGTTAGGAATGAAGTAGTGGCTATACTGGCTAACGGCTTTGAATTGTAACGTGCTGCTGCAGGATAGCGCTGTGATATGCCAAGTCTATGGGATTTTAACTTTTAATGATAATAATGATGGTGTTTTGAATATCTATAAAAGAAAAACACAAAAAAGATGCACAGCATCATACCATGCCGTTAATCTGACAAAAAGTCAGAAAGATATGCATGCGACAGACACACAGATGCTCCAGCATTGACCCTGAACCTACCTCGAGACATGTGCTGCAACATCCTCATCAGAGCTCATGTCCATCTCGAAGATCTCATCGTTTTGGCCAGTGCTGGATATAGCAGCAGGTGTAGCAGCAGCAGGTGCATTAGCAGCAGTAGCATTACCAGTAGTGACTGACATGGGCGGGGTCAATTCCTCCCGTCGGGGGTCTCCTTTGTGCTTCCTCCTTCGCCTCTTCTTCTTTTTTGTAGCCCCAGTACTGGGAGCAGGAGTCTCGGGCGGATCCTCCTGGTCGACGGGGTCACCCCCCAAATCTTTCGGTGCCCTGTGCTCCACCTCCGAGATCCAGAACAGGTGACTCTCAGTAGGGATTGGGGAGGTGGCCAAGTGGGCAGGGACAATCTGCTGAAGGAGCAGGCAAGAATGCAGAAACATACAGCTTAAAATAAATCAGCAAATGCAGCATAATGACTAGATTCAGCAGAGTAAAGCCTATGATTAGTCCAGAAGAACAGGGTTGTTATTGATGCTGAGCTGTCACAACGTGACTCTAGGAAGCTTGAGCAATAGGTCACTTAACAAATGTGGAATCTGCATAACAGCGCGGTAATTACTGACACACACAAACACGCCCCAACACTTCTTCCTCATGATAGGTTCAGATTTCCCATGTACACAAATGAAAAATCTGATCTAATTATTTTTTTCAAAAATGTGCATTTAAAGTCTCTGCTTGATAAACACCACATCAAATTAAAAAAACTACAAGGATGTTTTAAAACACTGATAGATTTCAATGTAATATAATAATTCCTTTAATGTCTATGAGAAACAAAAAAAGAAATGCTTCATTTTTCCATCACCATTCTAAAATCAATGAATATGCATGTCATTTAGTGTGTTTTTATTTATCTGTGTAGTTAGATGAACCCTTACGTTCTGCTGCTCGGACTCCTGGACAAAAAAGGCCTCGCCATTGTCTCCCAGTTTCATGTGCAGGTCTACAGGCTCTCCATTCACTTCGATGTCGATCTGAAACCAAGGAAAAGAGGCCGAAACTGTAAGCTGACACCCCTGGAACACTGACAACGTAATGATGATACATTACTGGCCATTAGTAGGATGCTGAATATGTTTGCTTGTATATATGCTATCAGCATATACATACACTCCTATTTGTGTGAATCTGGCTTTTTTAATTCATTTAGAAACAAATTTTAATTTTATTTTTGCTTCCAGCAAGCTGCAGTATATAAAGTGCCTGTGTGGTAGCCGCATACAGCCAGAGGCTTTACAAAACCTAATAAGAGTATGGGTCCTCTGGGATTGCATTATGTGGCGCCTGCCAATAGAACAGGGCCATTCATGTTTGCCAGGCGAAACCCGCCAGTGGACTCGAGGCCATTCAGAAACTTGACACCTCAAAAGCGAAACCAGGTCACGTCTGGCAGCAGCTACAGACGAGTAAGGAGGAGGCAGACTGACTCACAAGTGCAGTACCCAGCCTGACAACCTGAAACCAAATCATCAATTCTCAAATCAATGGCGACCGAAGTAATCTGGTTTTCCATCTCTCATGAATCTGCTGTGTCGTATCTTTCTGTGTAACTACCGGTGTGGTTAACAGCAGCCCCAAGATTTAATTTCACCCCCTCTGGTTTGCTGAGGGGAATTTATGCGTGGTGTGTGATGACTGGGAATAATAAGATAGAATAAATGAGGGTCCTCTTCAACCTTTCATTGTTGGTGACATTCACTAGAGTGGTGGGATCATGGATTGCCCATCAGATGCCAGACAATGCCTGATATTACTACACAGCAGCTTTAAAGTTCATGTTAAGTTCTGACTATAATATCAGAAAATGGAAAGAAAAAAAAAAAAGAACCATCTATGCATAGCTCAGTTGGGTCAATAATGTTGGCCCAAATGTTTTTCAGAATCAAGAAGTACTTTAAAAAACATTTCTGGTTGTCATCCAAAGCGACTAGTGCATGGGAAAAGATTCACCATCCAAAATTTAATTAGCATTTGGCTGGCGACTACAGTTTCATTCCCACTCCGTTCCAGACATGCATGTATTTTTAAAAACCCAAAATATCAAATCTTCCTTTTTTACTTTTTTAACTTCCAATAAATATATTCATCAGCATCCTGCAAGGATCTGATAAGTGATGTCTCAGACACATGCGTAACTGTTACACAACAGCCCTTGTTGAGGCCTACTTCTTCACGTTTTCCTCCCCCTCCCACACATTCAAGTTGTAGAGCTGTTGCCATGGGAACGACTCATTCATTCCTCCCTCAAAAGCCCATCAGCATTCTGGGTTCGTGGTGAGACGGTGTCAATCCCTCACAAATCATCACCCACTCCGGTCCACAAGCAAGTACAATGAGGCTTCTTCAAGTGAGAGCACAATATTACAGATCAAATTATGGGGCACAGAAGTCACTGACAGGTTTGCCAGTAAAAAATGATTACGTATGTAGCCATTACCAATTGAAGTACACCCTGACTACCATGCAAATATATGTTCTGAACATTTATATAAACTGATCAATGTGCATAAAAATGGTATCTTACACAACTCCTACCAGAAGATCTGTGTTTATAAATCCATAATATTCAGCTCCACAAACAAAAAAAGCTCAGCTCTAAAACATAAAAAAATAAAATACTTTTTTTTAATGTGAGAACCACATTAAAAGTTCTCTCAGTCTTAGTTACTGGTGTCAAACTATGGAATTCCCTGGAAGATGAGGTTAGGGCATCACCAACAAACAACCATAGATCGTTATAAAGGGAACTAACAAAGTCGGTCTCAGCAGCTAGTATGCAGGTGCTGTCTGACAGGGGTGAAGCCAAAACAAGTCGATAAGCTTAGGCTTCTCCTGCTTCCCTTTCGGCCATGTTTGATGTGTATTGAGGCTATAATGATGTGCGATATAAACTGATGAATAGACATGACCGAAATAAATAAATAACTGCAATCCCTACTCATCAATTAGACAACAAAAGGTGCTATAAAAACCCAATTTCTCAAGAGAGAAGCACTAATATCACCATTGTCAACTATGATTAATTGGATCTTATCTCTTGACAAGAATGTGTAGTAATACTACTATCTGAGGAAGGAAAGCACAGAACATCCTACTCGTGTTCTGCAAACAAATGCAAAAGTCTTTGCTGAATGACTCAAAAATGCTCCATTGAGGTCGTTAATTCCAGCTGAAGCCCCAGATATCAGAGCGGGTAACCTAACTGGTGCACAGATGGCTCACAGATTACCCAAGCTGCTGATTCATAATTTATTAATCAAATCAAAAGTGAAAGTGAACCGGGTGTCTTGAAAGAGAAACAAAAACAAAATTTGTTTTTCGCAATGACCCAACATTCCCACACGGGTGTTTACAGTTGACCTGACTGATTGGATGTCTGTACAGGTTGACATTTGGCAGAGTGATGTCAGAAAACAATCAGGCTACCAATCTCAACGATGTCAGAGTGCATGTTCCACATTGCTGCCCCGTCGTGAAAAGTGGTTAAATTAGACAAATAAGTGAAAACACCTGTGTAGACAAACTGCTGTTGTGTACATCTGTTAGTTAGGACTTTAATGACCTAAAACATAGTTGTCTAGACAATCATTGAGGAGTGATCATACTGTATAAGAATTACAAATATTAAAGATTCCATATTGTATACTTTTCCTGTTTTTTATATGAAGTTTTGATGAAATATGTATGTGTGGCTTTTAGTATTTAAATTATTAAATATAAACATTGTGCAGAGCTGCTTTTGTAGACGGCATAAACAAAATGGCTTTCTCATGGATTCATTTTTGATACTGAGCCCATTCGATATTTAATATTTACATGACTTTAACATGTTGGGTATAGAAAAAAGAACAAGATCCCCACGCATCAAATAGCCAAAGAAAAGGTGCTATAAAAATCTCAATTCTCAAGAGAGAAACACTATTTCACTACTTTCTCATGGACTCATTTTTGAAGTATATTTTTGGCTTTTTTGCCTTTAATTGATAGCACAGTAAGGTGGGATAGCACAGTAGAGAGACAGGAAGGGGGGAGGCAGAGAGGGGGCGAATGACCTGCAGGAAAGGGCCGTCCGATGCGGGATTCAAACTGGGTCGCCTCATGGACTCATTTTTGATATTGACCCCATTCAAGTATTTAACATCTACATGATCTCAACATGTTGGGTAAAGGAAGCGGAAGAAGACAAAACAAAATTCTTTCGACTCACCACTTTCTCTTTGGAGCGCAGCACACCCAGCTTCCCGAAACGTACGTGGAATGGCGAGCACTGGTAGGTGCCATCTCTCTGGCGGACGACCACGACGTCGATGCAACCGGACAACGTGGCTTGGTTGATTCCCTTATACAGTTCTTTGACGGTTACCACCAGCTGACCTGCCAGCTGGCCCACGTAGTTCATGGTGTCCGCCTGGATGGAGGGGAGACAAACAGAAGAGTATTAGTCAACGAAAGACAGGAGAAGGGTTCAGCAAGCGTCCAAACAGGAGACAGATTAGGCCCATACAAGTACATGATTCCACTTTTATTGCCTGGTTTTCCCCCCCTGTCACTCTTGTTGTCTCATTGGCCCTTTGCTTTCGCCTCACTGCCTGCCCTGTGCCGTCTGTTATCTGCTGACCTGCGTACACACTGCCAGAGTGCCACTGTTGGTCCCCTGTCACTGACCACTGTCTCACAAGAGCAACATCTGAGAAAGGAGCTGACAGCTGGGCTGAAACAACGAGCAAACACAACACCACACAGAGTTCCCACTGCCACGGAAGCAGACGAGTCCCTGTTTACATTCATAACCCTCAGCGAAGTACCGGAATATCAAATACAATACAAGAAAGCCATGTGGCAATAAATATAGGCACATTTTCACAATTTCTTCTTTCAAATTCTTCTACAGGCAATCTGTCACAGCCTATTGGTGACTGTGAATCTGCCGGAGCAAATAAAATGTAAGCTTGCGGATTCATCTGGTTCCCAGGCTATCAGAGCTGCTAACCCAGAGAGGAAAATCATACCCAGGCCTGGGCTAATCATACATAATCACACAAACTTCCCAGACTTCCTGTGGCCTCTTCACTGAATTTACTCAGCTATATTATACATCGTCATCTGTGCACAGCGTCACCTCATGCGTATATAAAAACTATTGCTGTAACTCAGCAGACATGAGTTTGGTTTGCTCGGAACAGGGTCTTGTTTAGCGTGGTTTGTAAACACATTTTCCCCCTACTGACTTCACTGGGTTTATGTGTCTATCTCACACTGACCTTTTGTTCCAAATCTAGCCATGGGAACAGTGGAGGGGGTTGGGGTAAGGGAGAGAATAGAGGCATCTGTGCAAGGGTGGTATTGTGGTACGCGGAAAAACATTGCCATGATATCTTTTCCCCAATAGATGTATATTATTGTCCCAAAATAGACTGCTGAGGCTCAAAAATACAAATATTCATGCAGGCCACTGAGACTATTTCACAGCATTTATCCACACACAGAAGAGCAAATCATAGAAACAAAACATCCTTTACTGTAAGCTGACTGCTAAAAATGTTTTAAGGGGTTTTAGATGATTTCATAGAAGGCCTTCTGTCAACAAAGTGATTAAAATTCATCTTCTCCTTTCCTGAGTGTATCACCTTTCACAGTAATTACATTTCCAATTTTCTAATTTTGGTTTCAAAAGTAGCGGACTAACGAATCAACCTGCTACCCCGTAGTCTTTTCCTCCGCTTGTTTTCAATTCAGAAGTAGAAAAAAAAAAAAAGGAGATATTTGCCAGGCCCCAAACTATAAATTACAGGACAAGCTTGGCATTTTGGATGAGAAATAACCAGAAAATTTGACAGGCAATGTAGGCATCATGGCCCAAGGTGCGTTATAAAATTGAGATACTCAGTATTGAACTTGTTTCTTTCAGCCCAACAGTCCTACACTGGATGTAGCCCCTAAACTCACATTATCCACCCGACTTGCTGTGGTCAAACAACCTGCCAAACCACAGGATGACAGTTTGGCAGACACTCCTGTTTAAAGGACTGCTGCGACTGACTAAAGCCCATCAATACCGACTCACCAAGGACCAAGAGGACGTCAGAGACGGGGACTCATCCTGCTCACTGTTGTCTGTGTTGCTTTCCAGAAGCTCCGTGTCCCCCATGGACCGTCGTCTCTTCATCGCTGCTGCCTGCTCTCACTTATCCTTCTTCAGGACACTCCACTGGGACGATTGTTTTTCTCCCACTGATAATGATGATAATGCATGCCTGCCATCCTGGATCCAGTCCAAAACACACCCAACCCTAATCACTCTGAGTAACCTCACCAGGGGTAAATAGCAGTACGCCGCGATATGACGCAGATAACGATTGTGCAACGCTGTCGTAAACTTTTGTCGTACTTCCTCGGGATTGTTCTTCGCAGGATACGCACATCTGCTCATCCAGTCAGCTGACGGGACACTAAAGGCCCAGCCAATGGAACGGCCTCTTCAAAGTGGCGGTGTGTGCCTGATAAGGGATAGCGAGTTTCTGCGAAGGCCTAAGCAATGTTTTTACCCTGATAAGAGTTTGAGCTCAGTGGGAAAGAAAAAAAACAAACAAACTCTGCAGCATGCTGTTCTTGTACAGTCAGTCACATGTATGTAACAATCATTACTGCGTGTGCTTGTTATTATGCATCGCTAATCAGAACAGGAGGGGGGCCTTTGACACTCATTGGCTGCAGTAGTGAACCAATGGTTGAATCAGTACAGCAGACTTGTTGATCATTACCCTTGAACTTAACATGGGGACATGTGATGGCAAACATAAACAGGTGAACGTTGTGTGTAGAGGGTATCTGCCTAATCTTTGCAGGGATTTGTTCACTTAAATATGACCGCAGCTCGCTAAAATTAGCCCAGGTGCTAATTTTAAGCATTACCGCCACGTGCATGCTCGATACAGACGGGGTGCTCACGAGATTGTTCACATTTCAAACATGTTTTTTGTCATCAGAAGGTTATGTGTGGTCCCGCTTCCAGCGCCCTCATGCCGGGTTTAACTCGCGTGTGAAAGCCTACGGTAAGACGCGCATAATGCAGGAGGCTCTTCCAAAAACGGACTCATCCCCGGTGCCCCATCTGCTAAGCCTTTTATAAACATTATCAAAGAAAACACGCGGGCCCACTGAGCTGAAGGCTCTTGGGTTCATCCTCTCCCCTGAGCCAGCCCACAATCTGTTCTGTGTTCACAGATTCGACAAGAGCCATGGAAAAAATTATAAATAGTTTACTTTCAAAAAAAAAAAAAAAATCATACCACTTTTGTGCCAAGTTAGAAATAGCAGCAGTAGGAACAACTACACTCAAAGCGACTATCAATGGAGAAAATCCTTAACTTATACATGCATCAATTAAAAACGACAAGACAAGGCATGTGTGCATCATGGCCCGAACTACTCTAACTACATAATTATGGTTTCCATCTGGAAAGAACCAACGTACAATTTCCTTTGACTGGGTGACAAAAGAATCAGCGCAGTCTGCCTGCTCTGGACCAGTCAGACCACACATGGTTCATATTTCACTTTTTCAAATATCAGGTTACACCAAACTCCACCAACATGAGCCGACTTAACCAGTGTGTAAAACAGACCGTGACAACCAGAAGCACAGACAGAAAAGTGCAGCTTTTCATGTCTACACATTGTGCAGTGAAAGAAAAAGTCTTTTTTTCATAGGAGCTCCTGAATTAATAACACAATTTCATGTCTTATTTGCAGCCAAGTTCTGAAATTGCTGTCCACGGTGAATTTGGGGCCAGTCATAAATAGCCAAAAACTAAGAGTAATTTAGAAGAATAAGGCTGAAAAGAAGAAGGCTTTTTCTTCTAAAAAAAGGTAAAAGGAACAAAAAATCCACTATTTATCTGATCCCATTCAGACGCAGTAAATGTAGAAAAGGCAAATATGGGATATTTGTGTTTTAAATCAAACTAAATTGAATCATCACCACTCAGTTTCTACAAAAACTGAACACTCATGAAAAAAGGCAGGTTGTTGAACTGCACTTTATTACTTCTACATGTACACAAAATAAAACTGGCAAGTGAGTTTAAGTGAGTTCAAATAGCTAAAGTTACTCATCTATAAATCTCTACTGTTGAAGCTTCTTAACAACCTACAGTACACAATCCGGTAACTACTTAAGCTTAAATCCCTCATACACACAGAGTTGGCAGAATTGGCTTCAGGTACTCTGCACCTTTTAAATACATAACTGCAAACTACCCTCAAATGTCTGATTTATATAAAATCAGATTTTATATCTTTGTATTCTGACGCTCGTTATGATACCTGTAACTGTTTTTGTTGATTACTCTTCATTGTGTTTTTATTCTTGTAATGGTTTGCCTTGTTTGTTGTGTTGTTTTATCTGGTGCTAATTGTGATTCCTTTTGTCAGGTCTCTCTTGAAAATCAGATCTTCATGGTCCCCTAGGATACAAATAGACACTTTCATGGTCTTTTTTTCTAACTTTAGATGAGGTCTATGGGTAATATAAAAACTGCCCCTTGCATCAAATCAGGGAAATGCACACAGCCCGGATTGTGAAACTTTGCTGTTCTGTGGCATGTGTAGATGTTCCCAGCACGGCTCACCTGCCCCCGCTGTTACATCCACCTGCCTCCTCCGTCACACCCAGCACCAGCGAGGTGCTTGTGAGAGCACTGTAAAACTACACCGAGTTGGATTTTTGTCATTTAAATTGCAAATCATGTTTGGGGTGTCACAATTTCAAATAAAACCCAGAAAAAGTGCATGATATGGGACCTTTTCAATGAGACTACCCGAATAAATAAAAAAAATCTATTAAAAAATCAAATGCAAATTACATTTGAGAGAAATGTATTATGTGCATTATGTATATGGCAACAGTTTAGCGACAGGCTGTTTTAATGAATAATATCAGAGAGGGATTATCTCACTTTACACAGTTACAATAAACTGACTGAATAAGGTTTTCATCTGAACTTTAGCTCACTCAAAAATAGAGCTGCCCACTTTGCTCCACACTGTTCTAACACTGTGGAGAGTACACACACTGGATTGCTGTGGTTGAAGGTAGAAGAGACACTACCTTACAGCTTGATTTGGTATTTAAAGAGCATCTATACCAGGGTCAAACCTGCTCATTTGTATTCACAGCTGTCACCACCAATGATAGACATTCGAGTAGTCACATTACCCTAACTATGACTAGAACCAATGCTCTTAAGAAAACTATAATGTATAGGGCTGTAACATAAGCATTCACATGATCTTATATTGATTGGAAACAAGGTGACCAACAAGTAACCTAAGAAAAAAGAGAAATTCAGAGGGAAATCATTTCATGTCTGATCATTTTTACTGTGTTGCCTTTTGTGTTGAAGTATAATGTATGTAGGTTATTTGTGTATGTAATTTGCAGTTATTTTGCAGAAAGATTAGTCTTTTCTTCTGTAAAGACTAATTAGAACCCTTAGATAAACAGAACAAACAAATTATTTTGAAAATGCTGCACACAAACAACCAGGCAGGTGGTATGTTTGTTGAGTTGCCAACTGAGACTAGTGCAACGTGAACAGACTAAAACGGAGAATTAACACAAAACACAAGCAGAACCTCATCAAAGAAACCCAATGTCAGCCTTAACATTAGCTAATGTGGCTAAACATGCTAATTCGGAGATTAAAGCGAACAATAACATATTGATAAGATGTCAGTAACACATATGTGCTGATGAACGAAAACAGCGGAGACGAATGGAACACAAAGCTAAAACGTGATTATTATGGGCTGTTCTATACCAGCTTGTTTTATAAACCACATTGTAATCAACGGAGGAGAATCCACCGAATGGTAAATGAATGGGGGCTCTGCTAGCCGCTGATAGTTAACCCTCCGCTAGCCGCAGCTTCAACTCTGAAGCTGAAGCTACCGTTCACGGCAGAAGGTGAACCGGTAACTAGCGGGAGTCAAATCCACCGCCACGACGCCGGTGTCAATGAAAAAGTCGGAAAAGCGGCCCCGTTAATTTAACGTTCAATTCGTTTCCAATCCCCGGTGTCTCACATATATGCTAACGTTAAAAGATGTCAGCTAGCTTAGAGGCTAGCTAACGTTAGCCGACCGTAGAATCGAGATATATATTTTTTTCCACAGGCAGCGGAGAACAGCTAACGTTATGTATAAAAAAGAGTTTAAAATACCGATGGATTCCCGGTTTACCTTTCGGTCACTTCAGCGAGATGCTGCCGGTGATTAGCGTCTTCAGTGAGTCTCCATGTCTCAGACTGGCAGTCCTCAGAAGCCGCTTGACGTGTCCGTCCCCGGACCCCCGGACCTGCTGCTATTACTGCTGCTGCTACTATTACTGCTGCTGCTGCTACTGCTGCTGCTGCTGCTGCTGCTGACAGGGAGCCGCACAGTGGCTGCACCTCAAACAGCTGCTGCTGCTGCCAGGCTGGCGATGTTATACCATGATGAACATGATATGTATGTTATAGTTTATTTACTAAATGTACTTACTTGAAAAAACGGTCCTAAACAGGTGTATTCAAATTTAAAGTGTTTATTGTCACGTGCACAGAGTAGAAACAACTTTCTCTGCACGATGAAATTCTTACTTGCTGTCCACATGAATGCCGCATCAATAAGAATTAAAAATAGTAATACATTATTAAGTCCAGATAAAATAGAATAAAATAACGCACAATTGACATAGAATAAAAATATAAACTATAAGGAATGAGTACAGTATAGTGTATTGCGTCATGGAATACTCTTCCAAGTAAGATCTTTAAGGTTTTCACCTCTTTATTGTTGGCTTCTGTCAGTTTTAGATTTGAACTTTCTCTTTAAACGTATGTATGTATTTAAAAATATATATGTTTAGTGTCAGGTAATGTTATGTTGTCTTGAACCCCAGGAAAACTAGCTGAGTGACAAGGCTTCAGCCAATGAGTATCCTTATAATAAACCAATAATGGTTTAACTTCCACTTATTTATGACTTCACCATTGAGTCATATTCAATGACAACCTGTTGCCTCACAGCAAGAAGGCTGCAGGTTCAAGACCCTGTGCTGGGACCTTTCTGTGTGGAGTTTGCATGTTCTCCCTATGTCTGTGTGGGTTCTCTCCAGGTTCTCCGGTTTCTCCCTACAGTCCCAAAACATGCTGAGGTTAATTGGAGACTAAAGGTTGATTAACTAAGAGGTTAATTGGAGTCCCTAGTGAGGAATAAGCAGGTATAGGAAATGACTGACAATTTTGGGGTACTTGTAGGCTACTTTACGTATTTCTATTTTGCTCTATTATTTTAAGGACATCTTTTGACATCTCTAAAAGCTGTGTGCAGTCAGGTCAGAGGTCAGATGTCTGTAAGTCCACCGTACACTGAAACTTAACCATAAACTTTCCCCATTAAACTTCTCACATTTCAATAATTGTTCAAATGATCCGATATTTCACCGAAAACCAAAGATTAGAGAAAAAAGTCAGTATTGGTATTGGTAAGTAAATGTTCTGAATCATTCTTCAACTTCTGTAATTTAACCACTATTATTTTTCCAAATTCATGACCCTGGTATTAATACATGACACCTGAATGCAACTGAGCTATCTTGTTATCAGTTCATATTAAGGTATTTCATTCATATAGAGAGGCATCTGTGGTTAGAGGTGACACATCAAAATGATATAGTCATTCTGAAGCTCTTAGCAACCCTTTTTGGGACCTGTGTCTCCAGCAATGAAAGCAGACGGAAATCAGATCCCATCATTTGAACAGCTGTTTTTTTTCTGATAGGCCACCATTAAACCCCAATGCCCTTGCACTATTTGCAGATAAAATTATTTAAATTCAAGGGAGGCATTTCTCTCAAAGAATGAACAACCTATGGGAGATGTTATTTAAAAAAATGCAAACCTTTCTAAAGCAAGTGCACCTTTATTACAAGAAGGAGTGCCTTGAAAAGAAAACAGACTTTTGTTTATCTTATTAGACACACAGACTCAAACCAAATGCTGCAGGGCAGTTTATGTTTAGGTTTCCTTCTTATCATACCTGGTAAAACAACATTCCTCCGCTCCGTCAACACGTTACTGACAGTGTCTGACACTCACATGACAGCAAGTGTTACTGCAACACATCCAGATGTATCTTAACTCCTGCAAACGCCTGATGTGTGTGTCGCTATGACAACACTTTACATGTCACCTGCTCCATAGTGCATCAACACATGTAAACACAGTACAATTTAAACATAATAGCGGTTCACAACACAAAGCAAATATTGGGTAGGAAATTCAGGACATCAATTTTTCCTTTATTTCTTTACAGTACATAAACCTCAGGCATGACTTGGTTCAAGAGGTAGAAGGTTACCCAAATGTAATACTGTAATATTATAAGAACAGTGTGGTGTTTGGCATGATTTTATTCCTGTTTTTATACCAAAAGATTAAGATAGGTCAACCATCTCCCATGATTAACTGCCGATGGTCGCCAGAAGTGACAGAAGACATGTCGAGCAACTACAAGCACACACTTAATCCTCTCTGTATCACATTCCTTGTTTGCTTTCTTGACAAGCAATGCCCCAAAGCTCTTTAGCCCAGCACATGAAAGACGCAGGAGGAAGCGGCTGTATTCATCATTTATTTCGACTGCTGTGGTGCACCGGCATGTGCCGGGGTAAAACGCTTTGGAGATAGCCCGCTCCTTCCATCTTTTCCTGCTTTCGTTTCGTCGTGCTGTGTCACCCTTTATCCCGTCTTCTCCTTGTCCTCGTCCTCGGGGTTGTACACGCTGACTGTGAACTCTCCGGCCTCCGTGCCGTACTTGTTCTTGACGAGCAGAGCGTATTTGCCAGAGTCAGTCGTGGTGACGGCGGCGATGGTGATGCTGGCGAACTTCCCGTGCTCGAACTTGAGTTGGTAGCGCTCGTCGGAGGTCAGCTCCTTGTCGTTCTTCGTCCAGGAGACCTCGGGTGTGGGATCGCCCCAGATGTTGCCAGTCAGGTTCAGGGACTGAAAGGAAACAAGGGCAATAGAGCAGAGGTGATAATTGATTGGTTGAAAACTGATTTTCCAAAACAATCGGGTTCGGAGGAAAAAGACACTCACAAAGAAAAAGAAAGTGGAAGGTGGGAATATTTCATTTAATTACCTTGCCCTCTTGGATTGCAACCACATCTGGCAAGCCTCCGATAACACGAGCGCGGTCTAAATGAGAAATAGTCGTATAAAAAATGAGCCATGAAGCAAATGTCACCCATCAGTCAATTAAACTTATATTAAGTATGTATCTTATCTAAACATATTTAACCCACTGACGCCTAGTCTAAGTCTATGACTCTCATTTTATACTTAAAATGAAAAAAAAATCTAAATGTTACTCATACAGCCTTTTTTCATGACATAATAGTAGATTTATGTTTCAAGCTAAAAAATTAAGTTTCCAAGTGCTTCCTCTCATATAACGTCATCAACTTCCTGTCCCTTTCTCCGGGGAAGACAAACCCAGAAAGAGGTCATTTCATTTAGATTAATATGATTTTTAACCCTGACATGTTTATATCTATCTAGAAAAATCCAGCAAAAAAGAATTTTGTATATGGGATAAATAGATTTTTGTTTATGGGCATATTTGTGCAAGCTGCATCTATAACAGCCGTTACAATGCTATTTTCTACAAAGAAAGTACATAGTGGACAAAAAAAGTTACATAACATGATTGTTAGTGACTCAAATTATATGCATTAAATCTTTGAAAAAAAAAATGAGTTAATACAATCATTCAACCCAAGATAACATTCACCTAACCCTGGACTTAAAACTAACAACTTTAATGATTGAATGAAAAAGAGTTGACACTGCTTTAAATGAACTCTTTCATTAAACATAATTAGAATCATTTTAACTCATGCGTGCATGAATGATATTTAAATTCTCTGGCAGAGTATTTCCTTTCCATATTTCTGAAGTTTCATCTCCAGAATATTTTTTTCCATGAATGGTGACCATGAGTCATGTTTCTTGGAAGAAAGCAAAACATAAATAACCACTTACTTCTCTCTGCGATTGCTGCCGCCCTATGGAGAGGAAGGAAGGAGACAGACATTGTCAGAAGCATCTTAAAATGGCATCACAGGAAGAACGGTCATGACTTTTTATGATACAATGCCAGGAAGTGTATTTCAAGGGCCTCTAAAAGGGTTCACAAAGTACACAGTCTATTTTAAAATGGGTGAATGGCGTAACTATTTGTGTGTAAACATCCCGTTCCAACACAAATACAGACACAAAAATCGAATCAGATGAGTTTGTTTGCTTACTTGAGCTTTTGGAATTCTTCAAATGCATCTTCCCATACTGCAAAAGAACAAACCATCAGCTGTCGTTCCCTTGCACTAGAGTAAACGATTTTCAAACTTGATGGGATATTGGACGCTTGCTTGTTGGAACTTTAAAATCTTCACTTACCCTTGCCAGACAGATCAAAGAATCTCTTAACACCGGCCTGGCCATCAGCGATGTTTATGGCGTACAGGCCCTTGTCCTTCTCACTGGGCTCATTGATCTTAAGCCAAAGCTGCTCTCCTGTGACTCCAGACTTAACTCTCTCTGAGGCAGCAATCTTAGAATCTCTAAAGAAGAGAAGGGGTAAAACAAAAAAAGATCACATGCTGCAAGAAAGAAGCCCTTAACCACTGCACAATTATCTCTGTCATTACAAAAAGATGTTGTCTGACCTCCGTACACAACTGAGAATAGGATGACAGATGGGGAGCTTTTGATGCATCCAAATTCATACATATATTAATTCTGCAATGTTCTGCACTGTTAGTGAAGTAATTTGACATCTTTGCTGGCATTTTCTTCTCATGGACACCAAAAAGGGAAATCAATTTGGTAACATCTGTATTAAGGTCAAAATAGTTCATATCCATGTGTTCCCGTGTGCATAAATTTGATTTTACATACTTAAGAAGCCAAGCGACCCCCAGCTCCTCATGGTAATACGTGACCGTGGAGTGGAGTTCGATGCCATGTTCAGTGCTGATGACATTAATTTCAGAGGCAGAGTTGGCTGAAAGGAAAAACATGAATAAAAGGAAGGCATTTATTTACACCCTAAGGAAACCACATAGACCAACAGTATATAACACTGCATAAAATACGACAGTATATTGCTGTCAACAGGTCATACGGCGACAATATTACCACTTTTGTTAAATTTAATGACTCACCAATAACCCTGAACAGCTCATTCATTACAGCTTGGTACCCTGGAGAAAAAATGAGAACAGTGGTTAATCTTACATTTTTCTTTGCATGACTAACAGAGCAGACTTCTACTTCAAACAGAGAATATATCACGAAACACTTCACCTGCATCTGTCAGATCAAATTTGCTCCTATCTTTGCCTCTCTCGTCCCTCAGCAACACCTCGTAAATACCGGCATCCTTCTTGGAGATCTAGGGGTTAAAGGGATGCAACATAAGTATCCCTGAGACAGCAATGGGCCTCTTTTGTACCGTAAAAAAAGGGAAACACAGTAGAATTCTTTGGACATATAAAATAAAGACAGTAGAACAGCCAGACAGAGACCGACTAAACCGAAAAAAGCCTGGGATGCGGCAGGCGAAACACATAAAAAAAAAGGTGAGACAAAGAGGACAGATGGAGAAATTAGCGGCGTCAACTTATTATCCACACTTTGGGTCGTGGCATTGGAGGAACGTCCTTGGCTGGTGGCTTTTTTCCTTCTGTTTCTCTCTCTGTCTCTTGCTTAAAAACGCACTGTAAATTAGACAGATAAGCCAGTTAATGCAAAATGCAAATGACAGGAGTGGCGTTGAACGGGCCGCCTCCCCTGAGCTCATGCAATGACACCAACCCTCTCTTTATGAGTAACGCTTATACAATTTTAATAAAGTCCCTTGAAGCATCGATATAACTTAACTGGCACCGGCACTGACTCACAGCGGATTAATAAAACCAAACAGGACACTGTCCAGTTTTTAAATGTTAAATTGGACACGCAGATAGAAATGAATGAAGCATATGCATAAACCACACAGATAAACCATATACTTATATGGGTATAAATGATGAAGGATATGATATAAGAGTCCAGTTATTTAATTATAAAATATGTTTAAGAAGAATAGAAATCATAAGCAGAAGCATCATAATTCCGAAGCACAAAGTGGTTCATCATTTATGATTCTGTGTGTTAGAGAGGGCTGGTTGGTAGAATAGCATCTAATGTAGTCTAGCAGTACAATGGAAGCAGAGCTGCATAAGAAGCATTGTTTTTAGCTCTATCCTCATGACCTCACAACTCCTCGCATAGTACGGCCCTATGTCTAATGAGCTGACCTTTCCGATATTAAAGGTCAGGATGCCGTCCTCTTTCTCAATTTTCTTAGCATCCTCATCCTCCTCGGTAACCTCAATGCAGTCCTTGGACCAGATGATCTCGGTCTCTGATTTGATATTTCCTATCTGTGGAGTGTAAGACATACAACAGGAATAAGTCTGTGGCCCATCTTTTACAAAAACCTCAACATGAATTGCATTATTTTCCAGTTATTTTTCCTCACCGTGCATCTCAACAGCACATCACATTCTTGAGTAACAGTAAAGTCCAGGTACTTCACAAAGTGAGGACCTATGAACATCCAGCAAAGACTTGTTACAGAAACTCACTTAGGTAGTTTGTGTTCTGTAAACATAACAGAAAAGTAATATCTCATTACCTTGTTTCCTGATCCATTCTGCTCTCTCAAATTCAGATTTCTTCTGAAGGGCCTTGAACTCTAGATAAAAGCATCAACGTGAACTGTTAAGAACTCAGTCAGATTGTCAATTGTCAATCCTCACAACAATGTTAGTTATTTCTTGCATAACTAAAATTCCTCAGAGGCAATGCAGCAGAAAGTCGGCTCTGTGAAACATAAATGTGACAGTAACAAAACTTTATCTTCTGCTGCCCCTCGATGGACATAGGCTTGCAACTGCAGCGAATGCAAGGTACCTGACAGAGCATGAATTGACATGTGTTCCGCATAGTCGGCAGGGTTTGTCTTCCTTATCTCTATTTAATAAGTTACTGGAGATATGTGTGCACAACGTTAGCATGGAAAATGCATGTGTACCTTCTCCAATCAGCACCAAACTGGTGGTGCCCTTAGCTTTGCCATCCACCAGGTTAAAGGTGAAAGTTCCCTCATCTGTGACCTCCAGAGAGTCCATGAACATTTCAATGATGCCGGTAGACTTGTCAAAGTTCATTTTGTATTTCTGGAGGCAAAAAGACACGGAGAGCATGTCAATTATGAAACTCGGGAGTAGTCGGTGGAAAATGATACATAATAGAACACACAGGGGCAACATGACAGACAGAAGCATTTGAAGGGAGCGCGATTCCTACCTTTCCCTCACTAACAATCACGTCGTTAAACACATACTCCACTTGGCAGGCAGAAGTGAATTTCTCCACTTGGGTCCAGAATCGCACGCGACCCTTCTCAAGCAACTCCATGGCCATTTCACTCTTGAAGGGAATAACTAGAGAGAACCAGATTTTTTTTTGTATTAAAATATATTATTTCATATAGCTATGAACATTTTTAATAGACTAACACAGTAAATGTTGCGTAAAGTGATAATGATGAAAAGATAAAGGAAAATGTGGAATGTGCCGTACATGTGATGTGCTATAATATTTACCAGGGAACTTGTGCTCGTGGCTGATGTCCAGAAGACGCATGAGACCTGTCAAATAACAACATATGTGAAATGTCTTGATTTCTGCTGAATCCTTCAGCATCACTCCACCAGCTACAATTTTTCTGTCTTTTCTTTTGTTTGACAGTATTTTAAATTAGTAATACTGATACTGTCAAGTTGTGTGTCAATTACAACTGTGACAGACACGCAGGGCAACATAATTCAAGAGAAGCTACAAGACAAGCACACATGTACCCCGTCAGAGTGTAACAGAGGTCAATTTGGTGCAGCTGTTGAAACAGGATAACAGACAGGAGTGTACACAGCCCTTCAAGGCCCTGCCTCACACCGGCACTGATGTCAGCTAAAGAAATAACAGCCAAATCGAGTTCCCCCCCCCCCCAAGACAGTGGGGCTGACTCACCCTCCTCAGTGAGCGTGTAGCTGGAGGAGATGCCCTCCGTGTTGGTGACCACGCAAGAGAAGGTGCCCAGATCCTCCAGGGAGGGATTGTTGAAGATAGCTCTGGATCTGGAGATGAGGACGCGTGACGAGTGCGAGGTATAAATAAAGAGGAAAAGGAATTGGACGAGAGCTGTCCAACTGGGTCCCTGGAAGCTGCATGACGGATTTGGGCTGCACATATGATACTTACCGGCCTCCTTCAGTGACGATAGTCAGGCGAGAGGAGTCTGTGATGGTTTTGTAATTCTTGGACCACACAAACTCGGAGCCGGCGTTCATCTCGGAGCACTCGAACACCATAGAGATCACACCATCATCATCGACATCCACGTAAATCTCCTTGGTGCCTAAGGAAGGGAGGGTAAACGGTTATTTTATTATTTTTTTTCTAGTCAATAATCATGTTTATAGACATAAAATGAGGTCTGCAAAGAGTGGATTTGTGCATCGGTGCTGAGAAATAGCAGTTATTTCCCTCCTTTCCAGACCTGCGTAGGAACATCGTGCGACTCAATGTGTTGAGTTACATAACGATGGCGCTCACCAGGGCGAGTATGGGCCAGGATTGGGCCTAAGGTTGCTGAGTGCTTTCCAACGCCGACGAGATTTTGAGCACGCACACGGAAGACGTAGGATGTTCCAGCCTTCAGCCCGGTCACCTGAGTCGGTACACGGGGATTTTTACCATCAGCAGGGTTACAGCTACATTTGCAAAGATGTAGAAAAAAAAGAAATAAAGATATAGAAAACTCGCCTTCATGTATTTCGCCTTGTTGACTTTCTCATGGACAGCCTTCCAGCCTTTTTCTCCAGCAGACGCCTCCTTGATGTCCAAATAATAGCCGTTGACAGGACTGCGGCCCTCAAATTTAGGTTTCTCCCACAGGACCACGACAGAGGAGTCGCGGACCTCCAGCACATGAAGACCAACAGGAACACCTTGGAGGAGAAACAGAAAGATTTAATATTTTTTTTTTTACCAGGTTTTCATTTTACTTCCTTAAACATAACTATCTGAATTATCTATTGGAAGCATAAAGAAACTTGTATGAGCAATTGATTTGTCAATAAATTGTCTTTTCCTAAAATTAATCTTGACTTTGGTGAGCATTTTGTCACTCACACCATACCTGGCACAGTAATGGTCCACTCCTTGCACTCTAGAGCTGCACTGGGCAGAGAGGCTTTGCTCAAGCCGGCCATGTTGACAGCACGCACCTGGAACTGGTAGAAGACGTTCTCCTTCAGGTTCTCAGCCTAAGTAGAAAGAAAATAAATTATTTAAAAAGAATAAGTCTGAGCAACTGTTCAATTCAATTATAATAATGTCCACACAGATGTGTTTTTTTATCATTTTGCACAACATGATAGTAAAATGGTAACGCCACTGAGTATTGTGACCAAAATTTAAAAAAAAAAAAATCATACTTTATAGGAGGTGGTGGTCACTGCCTGGTAGTTCATTTCGTGCCATTTCCCAACAACTTTTCCCTTCACGGTCCTATAGTCCACAAAGTATCCCCTGACATCAGATCCTCCGCTATTAGCAGGCGCAGACCAGCCCAGCACTATGTAGTCCTTCACAGCTTCCAGCTGCGTCACATTGGTAGGTTTTCCAGGGACGGCTGCAAGGGAGCAGATTTTCTGGTTACTATTTATTGCAAAAGAATACATTACATTTAATTTTTTAGTTTTTAAAGAGAAACATTTTCAGATGTCCGGATCTTAATATTTAAGGTTCAACAAGTTCAGTCTCATAAGTCTAACACATACATATGACGTAGCATTAACGAGCAACAAATATCGCAAAGATCTTAGTCATCGTTAGTATTAAGATATCACACAATAGCCACAGTTAAACATTTATGTTTGCTTTGGGAAGCAACACACTTTTTTTTAGGGTCGAAATAGACAAAGTACTCACTCTCAAGGCCAGAAGCGCGATAACTTTCACGCTAAGAAAGTCTCCGGAGGCAGACGAAACTCTCATTAGATTCATGCTCTTTAAGAACACAATGTTTTAGACTTCACCTTGGCCATGCACCAAGAGGCGCCCCTGAAGTGTTATCAAACAGCAAAACAGACCTCGAGCAAAAACAAAAAAAATATATACACAAATAGATTCACAAAATACAAGCGATGTAGAGGATCATCGAAAGGGCATTGGAAAAATAACAAGATCCAGGGAAAAGTGTGAGTGATGAGTAACTCAGGCAGGCACATGCAAAAAAACTAGGACACATAAATATGTCATATGCCGGTGGCATAAAATTATAGAAATGCAAGAACAGCTATACAGAAGAGATGGTTTATAAGCACACTGTATCTGACACAGAAAACGGTGATTACTGAAGACGTTTGGTTAGAAAAGTAGGGAAAATGAACAGTTCAGCGAGGCTCACTGCTCAGTTGCAAAGAGCAGATGGCTGCAGGTCATGCGTGTGAATACGTCAAATGAATTTAAAGTAAGTCTTTCAAAAAAGAGAGGGGGGGAAAGGAGTGAATGTTCTCAGCAATCCTTCCCTGTATAAATCAAATAGCTGGGAGGATGGAGCAGAGGCTCGATTGCTACAGGCAAAGTGAATAATGAGGGGAGTTGTAAGGACACTCACAGATGGCAGCCTTTACAACCACAGCTTCAGAAATGGAGGAGCTGTGGCTGTACCCAGCGGCGTTGACAGCCTTCACCCTGAACACGTAGGTTGCCTCGGTGGTCAGGCCATGACACACAAACCTGAACACCATCAATAAAAAGAGAGATTTCTCAGTTTCAAAAGAAGGACCTCGAGCTAGAAACCTCTATGCGACTGTAAATGTAAATGCAAACCAACAGAATTTAGTCTTACAAAACTCAGTTGGAGGTTATCATTATTATAAAACTTACAAGCGCATAGCCCTGTACTATAGCCTAAAGAAAATGGGTAACAGATTTTATGAGGCAGTAGTGTCCATTGATAATCTGAAATGAATGGCCAAATAGATTAGTTAATAAGCTGAATGACTGATTTTCCACATTAAAAGCCACTTTATCGGTTTTATTTTATTGCTAAAAAAATCTGAAATAACATCTTTTACCTCTTAGAAATGAAAAGGTGGATTAATAAGCACTGCTTAATTATATGCTCACAGCTTAATGTTACCTAATTTTAGCTACTTTTACGTTAGTTCGCTGATTTTATGGCTCGTAATGCTAACGTGGCTGTTGTGGCTAGCTAAATATTTATCTTTTCACCAATATTCTATTTCATCTATGGACTTGATTTCACCTTCACCTTTCGGGTGTGTGCCCTTTAAGCAATTAATAAAGCTTTTTACAGCTTATGACATGTGAATTCATGAACCCAGAAAAGGCTTAATTGCAGCTGTTTAATTAACTACCTGGTCTGCTTGACAGGTTTGTTGTTGCAAGGCATCCAGACGTCTGTACCCACCACGCTACATTCAATATAGTAGCCCACCAGGTGTTTGACCTCCTTAGACGCCGCCCAGTGGACCACCACAGAGGTGTCCGTGTTCCTGGTGGCAACTGGGTCGCCAGGAGTTGAGGGCAGGTCTGTAAAGAAAGTGTTTAAGAGATTGGGATGAAAAATAATGTAATAAATGTAATTATGTAAAAATATGAACAATTATTTTATTATATGCAGTATATTTTAGGTCATTTACATCACCAGCACTGATATACATGCAAGTCTTCTCCTGCTCACCGAGTTTATCACCGACGGTGATCTCTGAGGTGGCTACAGAGGCCTCACCCACACCTGCCGAGTTGCAGCAGCGCACACGGAAGCTGTAGGAATTACCCTCTGCCAGGTCAAACAGGGCAAAGCGAGGAGACTTGACGGGCATGCTGGTGTTCACCCTCTGCCAGGTGTCTGTCCCTGAAATACACTGGGGGTGGCCAGAGGGCCAGAGAAACGTCAGCAGGGGAGAAGATGACATGACAGTAATGTGTGAAACCTGACTGGAATTTAAAATTACACATTGTATATAATGTCATGGTATGATGGTGCTCAAACCTCCATCTGCAATGTCCGCTTTAACTGGCCCAATATGTCCACTGGTTGTGACAAGACAACACATTTTTGGGTTTTATAATTCTAAAATATTAACATAATAATATGAGTGTTTCCAAGTAGCATTGTGTGGTGCTCGGGGTTCTTAACTGCAACTGTAAGGCACGCCAGCTTGATCTAAATTAAGTGTTTGCGAGTCACCAAAAATATTTCAATGACATTCAGGTCAGTCAAAATAAAGACTATCATAAAAAAGACACAACCTTCATTGGATGAATGACTTGCTAAAAGCTTTCCAGGAAAGTATCAATTAGGCATTCCTGTAACTGTTCATGCTAGTTGAAAATTTGCATTAAATGTAAATGTTAAGATAGGCTATTATTTACTTTTGCATGAATACTGGCCAGACAGGTTCCTCAACATTGGAACACCTTGTTTTAAATGCAAAAAAATGTCAGTTTTATGGAAGCCAATAAGGCAGCGATTGAGCTATTCAAAAGCATGACATATGCCTTTTAAAATAAGTGAGTCAGGAAGGAGATCAGCTACATTATTTTAATATTAACTTGAGGTCTGAGTTGTCTTGGTTGAAAACAGAGTCAATGCAAGTGTACCTCCATTAACTTGTATGCACATGTATGATCTCTTTCTTTCTCGCTCCCTGTGTGTGACTGAATCACGATGGAAAAAAAAAAGATGCAGAATCAATTTGTGGTGCATGGTTTTCATTCTGTGGTTCTGAGTATCCTAAACATCATGTTGACACCCAATCAGATCTGTCTGTGGGTGGCTGATTATTGACTTTAAAACAAGTTTCATGAGGCAGTTATCCTCTTCTCCCCACCTTTTCAATGTAATACATCACTCCTTCATGACCCCTCTGGATTGGAGGTTTCCAGGCTAGCACCACGTAGCTCTTCGTTGCCTCGGTAACCACAACATCACTGGGTTCTCCAGGGACCACACCCACTAAGGAGGCAAAAGGAGGTTCACGTTATTTGGTTGAAGTCATTCTCACCAGATAAAGATTATTATAGATAAAGTTCCATATTGTACAGCACCTAACAAGATATATCTTTGTGGTTTTAAGCACTAAAACTCATCTTGCTATAGTTTTTCCATTTCCTCTCTCAAACTTTTCTCTGGAGCTCTAGACAAAAGTGTGTCTCATTAATATTAATGAGCTTAATTTTTGATTGCCAGGTTTTAATGCCTTTATTTTAAGGCACGGTTTCTGAATACAGGGTGTTCGCCTTTCTCTGTGTATTGAGCATTTGAAACACACGACAGTATTTATATAACACCAAGACCTTTCTTATTATCAAAAAGTAATTCAAATAGCACTTTTTGCAAGCGTGAGACCTTTAAAGTTAGTTAGTTATCATACCAGTGGAATCCTCCTCTGTGAACTTGATCATTCCAGTCCAAGGGGCTGAGGGGCCAGCTGTTTGGGGGGAAAAAAATGATTTGTAAAGTGCTGTTGCTAGCTTCATTGCAGCTCATCGCCAGAACGTGCGTCTCACCACGGAGGCGGGCTCTGTCGGACGGATCCATGGCCACCACCGGCTCCGAGACACGAGATGGATGGCTAACTCCTGCTTTGTTCAAAGCCGTCACCCTGAAGACATAGGAGCGGCCCTCCACCAGCCCTGTGACAGGGAAACGGGCGTACTTGACTGGGGTGTCGTTGCACTGGGCCCAGTGGTGGGTGCCCACCTCACACCTGCAGCAAAACAGACAAATCTGACTCATGAACACCACACGCAGCCTTGCAACTTAGTAAGCTTCTCACTGCATTTTAAAAGTTGTCAAACTGTGTCCCACACCAAGCCCTAATTAATCATTCATACTATCCGCCCACATACAGTAGAGTAGTAACAGAATGACTGATCTGAGTTATAATGGGTATCCTGGCAGGTAGGAACGTGGGCGTTTTATATATCTGGGAGGTGACAGGCGTCTGTCAGGATGACAGTTCAGTGGAAATCTGTGGAATTTGGGTTTAGTGCCTCCAGTATAACTTCCTCTACACCGCGAAAGTTTCACTACTGCATATCCTATATATAGGATCTTACCATGTCCCAAATAAGAGGATGAACACTATCACGTAATATCTGGAAGAAATAGTGTAAAACCACGACTGAATGAGTTGACCGACCTATCAATGTAGTATCCCATGATGGGGCTGCTGCCCTCCACCGCTGGCTGCTTCCAGGTCACCACCACATAGTCCTTGTTGACATCATGGCAGCGCACATCCAGGGGGGCCACGGGAACCCCCTCCACCTCCACTTCAGCATCTGACAGAGCAAGACACACACACACACATATTCAGGAACACACTAACACACACTTGTGAGTAATGCGGTTTCTAAATAGGTCTGGTTTCCATTACATACTCAGTTTCTGACCTACTCATGCCCTTTACAGTAGCGTTTGTGCAGCAGCACTGTCGCTACAGTGATGACATACTGTATATATGGCAGGTTAGTTTATATCATGTTACCATTGGAAGTAAATTCTCATGAAGATGCCCTCGTGTGCAGAAACTTGCGGATTCTCAGCTCAAACAGAGAACATTCTGTGGTCTCATTTCTGACGTGCAGACAGATATAGAAGCAACATGCCACAGAGGAAACCAAACACCCCTGAGCAGAGAATGCGTTGTCACTTAAAGACACAGCAGCCTTGAGTGGTTTTTTACTTCATCTCGGTGTCGTGACTGTTAATATGTTGCTTTAGTCTGCGCACAACAGTAGCGATCACAAACCTAAATTCAGCACAGATATGTGCTCTCAATTGATATTTTTGATTTTAATGTCATCCAAAATGGAAATCCCTCTTTCTGTAATAAAATATGCATCCAGACTTGAAAAAATATTATAAGGCAGCTTACCTCTGACAAAAACATAGGCAGAAAAGGAGTCATAGCCAGACTTTGTGTTCACACGCATGGTGTACATGCCCTCATCTTCCTTGTTGAGGTGGGTGAGGGTGAGTCTGGCACGATCCCCAGACCACTGGGTGTGCACCCACTTAGAGGGCTTCAATGGCACAGCTGATGGGTGATGTAAAAAACGAAAGAGGTTTCAATGAGTAACTATGGCAGATTAATACATATGAAGGAAATAAACTGTGGCTAATGCACTATTTTCCTGCTTACAGTCTCTGTACCAGATGACTTCAGGCTGGTACTTTTTCACAGTGGGATAAACAATGACAGTGCAGCCCAGACTCAGCGTCTCGCCCTCATTACCAAAGGCCACCTCGAACTTGTCAAGGATGGCGGTCTGGAAGGTAACACCATGTTCAGCACAGAAACCATCTGTGCAGGTGGAGGAAAAAGAGAAAAGTAGTAATGATTTAGACACGTTAATCCTGAAAAACAACATAATATGCTTTTAATTGCAAAAGGCAAAGTCGTGACTAGCTGAGAAGTCCGATCTTCACTCTCCATTGAGCTCTGTTTTGGTCTCCATCAACTGTGTGTTTAGCTGGTAAGTTTTTTTATTATGAACATTTTTTATTAGCACATAATCAAGTTTTACTTTATGTCTTATGCAGAGAACCTAATAAAGTAGTGAGTAAATGTAACATTTAATCCACAAATAAATTTCCCTTGCCTTGTTTAAATAAAATTTATTGAAGTGACTTACGTGGTTTAGGATCAAGTGGGCCTGCTTCTTCACCATCCTGGAACCCTGTGGAGAAATATATCAATAAGCCTTTTAACAAGAAAGTTCTCTGATATACCATTTATCTGACATTTCACAGGGGTATTATATGAGTATGAACTTCAGGAGTTTCCTCCTATAAAGCCAATTAACCGCTGAAAAATAGACAACTAGACACAACTGTAGGCTGTAGACACAAGCTGCTGCAGGAGAAAGAGAGGGAACAGTAATCAGAGCAAAAATAGCTACTTACTTTTGACAACAACAGTAGCCGCAGAAGACATTTCTCCTTTTATGTTGAGGGCAGAGGCGTGATACAGAGCAGTGTCGATGAAATTACAGCTGAAAGCAAAACAAGACCAGATGATGAATTAACAGCATCTCATTTCAGCAACCTAACATCTTTATCTTAATCATTATCCCGAAACTTACACTTCGGGTTAATGTGTTCTGGGTGCATCTCATTCATTCTAATGAAGCCATGCGGCATAAACCTCATGATTACCTACTTCTTGATCTCCAGGGAGTGCATGTTGTAATTGCTCTCCACTGTGTACTTCTCAGGGTGGGCTTTGGCATCAATCATCACGTTGTTTTTATACCTGGAAGACATCAGAAAAGACTGGTTTATTTTTTTTAGCACTGTCTTCAGTCTGTATTTGCATGTCAAATCTGTGGAAAATGCACCAGATTGATGACAAGAGCTTTGGACTGGAACTTGTCTATGACACACAGATGATTTATAGCTCTCATTGGCCTCTGTTTTTCAAAGAAGATGGGGATGAGTGGAATTGGAACATAATTTACCAGGCAACCCTGGGTTTGGGCCACCCAGCCACGGTGCAGTGCAGCTTGACGGTCTTGCCCTCCCAGACAGTCTGTCCACGGGGCTTGACGATGAACTCCGGAGGGTGTGTCAGGCTGTCTGGGTTCATCTTCTTCCTGAACTCAGTCCACTCATCCATCTAGAGCAAAAGAGTGAAGCCAGATCATGATATTGAACACAAGTGGATTTCTTCGACGTGAACGTGACCCCTTGTTGCAAATCCACCGAAAAAGGAATGAAGAAGATTTACCGTCCTGAAGAGCTCCATGCGTTCAGCAGATTCACGGATATTTGTTGTCCTGGTTTTCTTCACCACTTTATAGTTGAGGGCCTCCTTGGCCTCCCTGACGAACAGGTTCCTCATGGCCACATAGTTAATCCCCTCCTCAGTCACCTCGTCCTCCTGGGCCTCCATCAGGCCACGGACCACGTCATGACTGCGACACAACAAACCAACAAATGCAGTTTTTAGTGTCAATTTTCAGCATTAATGATAATACTTGTCGTTATGTTTTGCAGGTTTCTCACTCGGCTCTAAATACAGGAATAACATATCCAATAACTTCTTTGTCCGTGTCGATTGCCAGGTAGGTGCGTTTGGCTCTCTTGGGTAGCGGGCTCAGTTTAACCACCTGCCCCTTCTTTGTCTTCACAGAGGTCTTCACACTAAGAGGAAAAACACAACAGTTTCTTTATTTGAACTACAAACCTCGACATCAAATGGTGTTACGATATATAGGGTGTACATGATTTTACTTAAACACTTTGAGGACAAGGATAGACAGGTGTTATCAATGGTTCTAATGGTACTAATTAAGGCTCCAATCAGGTCAAACAGAGTCAGGGTGCTGATAAATGTACATGTCACTAAAAAAACTTTTCTGTACTAAGTGAACAGAACCTTAATTAGTATCAGTGGTAACTATTTCATGTTAATGCATCTGCCATGAAAAAGATCTTTTATCCACAGTCCAAAATACCTGGTTCACTTCTATATTTTCCTGTGTGTCAATAAATCCCATGAAAATACCAAAACCACTGTACCTCTGTGCCATAGACAGTCTATTAATATCCAAAAACTATTAAAAACACATCAGTGAGCCATATTATTGCACTGGATGACATCTTCCCTCATTACAATAAACATGTGTTGAAATTAGACTTTAAGAAATGACTTCAGTTTAATTTGCCAAAATCTCCACTGCCCAGCTGTTTCAGGAAATGACTCAGCCTTTTAAAAAGTACTATACACAGGTTGTATGTATAAACTAGAAAAGCACTATCAAAATACGTATGCAAGTTTTGCAGGTCTTTTAGGTGTAATCAAAACCCTCTCTTAGTGTCTCTGGTGTAGCGTGCAAAGAAAACAAGCTATGCAGGTGCCAGACAATGGCCCAAACAATGGCCGCTGTTTGAAGGTCCATTTACAGTAATGTTACCAAACAACAAAAAATTCAAAGTGATCCAGAAACTAGGATTTCTTCCGGATCATTACCAAAATTGACTTATAGATTCATGGTACCATTCCCAACATTCGGTGAAAGTTTGATGAAAATCCAGCCAATATTTTTTGAGGTATTTTGCTAACAAACAGGCAGACAAACAAACAGACTAAAGAAAATGTACCTTCTATTATGTGCCACATATTTATTTGTGACAACAAAAATGTGATAAAAAAGAAAAACAATGTTTCAATGTCATAATAATGAAAAGGGTACACAATATGCAGTGAAGTGCCTCCACATTTATAAAACTTTAAATAAAAGTGCTGGTTACATGAAGACACATTCAAAATATGCTGTAGTCCAGTAACTCAGAGATGAAAGATGTATTTCTGTCCACCGTCTAGGACTCTGACCCATATTACACTCTGACTCATCTACCCATCACATCTTATGAGGCTCGGTTTATAAATGGAACCGGAACTGACGGATATGCGGCAGGAAGGAAAGGTTCTTCATCTTAAAGCCCTGCTTTCACTTATAAGCTGTGCCAAGCCTGCCCTAGTCTGTCCATTTGGCCTGGTGAAGTAGCGGCAAAGCACAGCTTTGATGAACGCTATTCTACACCGGCCAGACGGGATCAAGTCCATGGAAGGAGCTGAGTGCACAGCTGAGACAGACAGATGGAGTCTTGCAAAAGATTTCTGCAGTGTCAAGAAGTTATTTCCACTGCTGACACACCAGTGTTTTGAAAGAAAGTCTTTGGTTCAAGGTATCAGGAAGTCATATAGGTACAAAAAAGTTTTGGTGCTGATAAAAGGAAGTCAATTCTTAGTTTGTGAAACTGTAAAGAATCCAAAAAAATGCAATCAACAATTGCTATTGGAAACTCGACAGACGTAGAAGGATCATGAACCTGTTACAATGCCGCAAAGAGAGAATTGAAACTGACTACAACATGACAAGTAAATGTAGATACTGAACTGAGATCATTAACTATTTAAACCATGAGGGCCAGAGCACAACACTTTACAATTTCATGACTTCCATACAGCGTCTTTACAGTTGGACTAATGGCAACATCAGATCCTGCCTACAGAAATAGCTCTACTGTCCACGAATACATCTGGCAGCCATTCACTACAGCTGAAATTACTGCCATGGCCCCGTTTAGAAAGCAGTTGTGGTCCCAACACGTAGTCCAAGCCCTGCAGCTTGAAGGACAAAGGAACTCTGACAATAATACATGTTGTTCGGGACAAATCGAAGCCATTGCACTTGGTAGCAATTGATTTTAGACATGATTTAATAAACAGTTTCCCTTTCACAAAACAGAAACTTTGACATACTTCGATCAAGATTCAATTGATTCTAAATGACAATTTTACATAGGTTAGAAGTGAAAATAAAGGAAAGTCTGAATAGAAATGAAAGAAATGTTGAGCAGTAGGCCTGTGGTTAAATGGTTGAAAAGGGAAATGTAGTTTGCATCTCTTGACTTATATCAGGGCGTATATTTGATCTGTTAAATAGCAAAAAATATATATATAACAAAGAAAGAAATAAAACACATTCAAATTGCAAATCATCAGTTCAAAAAACTCACCTGAAATAGCTTTTTTGTCTTAACCACAAAAATATTCTATTTAATATCATAGATCTGTTGGTCACTTTATTTAGATAAATGACTCTTATTTGTATTGTAGCATTTGACATTGTCTCTGGCTTAAATTAAATCAAATAAGCATGACATAATGTTTTGTTACATACATACTACAGGTATGTAAAGATAATAGTTACAAAAGTCAAAAGAGCCCACAGCTGTATACTAGACTCTTGGATTAGACCCGGATTTAAATTGTAAAATAGGATTTTAGACTTGGCCTCAACCTCTGTGAGTTGAGACTTACTTAAGGAGGCCTTCATACCACTAAATCAAATATTTGGTCCACACCAGGCAATAAAATGTTTACTATTTAGTATATAGACTCCAGTGTGGTCTGCTTTCACACCTGAAAATAAACCAAAATTGGCGACTGATGCCAAACTGAATGCCTTTGGTTTGAATGGACCGGTCGGTGTGCACCAACTGCTGTTGGTGTGAAACCACCCTAAAGACTTCCCTAAAAACACGGTTTTGAGATTTTCACTTGTAGCTTTGTGTAAACACCATTAACATAGCTTTCAAAAGCAATCGTTCAAATGCTGGTTCTTGTAAGCATTTGGCCACGTTAAGGACTTGCAATTTGAAGACTGGTGAGATTTGAGTGTGCCTCAAGAAGAATGTGAAGTGTTCTTGTAATGACACAAAAAACTGAATTAAAGATAATCAGCTCTGGGTAGATGAAGCCCATCAGAGACATAAACACTGAGCTGCATGTTGCTTCTGCTCATTCCAGTCCAATATGAATGAATATTAAACAATGTCTGCTTGAAAGTGTACAATCCTTCCTGGGTTGCAGAGGTGGCTGATTACATTACACCTCATCAGTATTTCTACTGTTTTCAAATAGCAACCAGCTCATAGGTAATGTGGACTTTACTTCCCTCCTCTTACCTCTTGCTGGTGGTCTTAACCGTGGAGAACGACTGCTTGCTGACGGACGACTTGCTGCTCAGGTGATAGCTGCTCTCATGGTGATGCTGCTGCAGCTGCTGCTTCTGCTCCTGATGATGATGCCGCAGCTGCTTCTGCGACACTTGCACGGATTCTGACATCCCGAGGGCCGCTTCGCCAACTTCTAATGTCAGACTGTCCTTTACTTTACCAGCTCTGTGGATTAATGTCATTGTTATTATTACAGATTGATTTCTGAATTAAAAGGTTAGTGGAAGCAGGTGGAGATGGTGGTTAGATGTTAGGAAAATGGTCGTGACTGATTACGATGGGGACTTTTGCTTTATGTGACCAGTTAAAGCATTGGCTCAGTAAGTTCTACATCTACTGTGGTAAACAAAGAAGTGGCAGGCAAACAAACATAAAATTGTGGCAGTAGCAATTTGTCAACACGTCCCATTGCTCTATATCCTGATTTTGTGGCTCCAAAGACAGCATATGAACACAAGCAAATGCTGTGATGAAATCAAAAAGCTTGAAAGAGCCTAACTGTTGTGTTTTGGAATATAGTCCTTCAATTGCAGTCTTTCGTGGTTGAGTGATCGAGATATTAGAATTTATAAATTGATTCATTACTTGGTTTATATAGAAAATAGCAAAGACTTCTGAATTCTTGAATCCCCATAAGATTTTTTTAATTGCATTATTCAGCTCCTGCTCAAACAGCACGAATGAATCATAGGGGTTAAGAGTTTGAAACTAAAGACTCCTGTTCTCACCCTATACAGATACATACCTGATATGCAGCAGTGTGATTGCCAATCAGGATTTCAAACAAGTTTGATATTCAATTACAATTACAATTACAATTTCTGATCGGGAACCAGTCATGATGTGATAATCGCTTCTCATTATCCCATATATACTACACGATGCACAACACAAACTGAGCCAAAACTCGTCCTGATCCCCAAAATAGTCACGAGTGAAAAACCGTGTCAAAATGGGCCAAAACATCGCACAGTGTATACCCGGCTTAAAATCTGCTTGAATTCTCCAAACAATCCAAATCACAAAGGTTTTCAGTTCATTATCATAAAAAGGAACAATTAATAAACCGGAATTTGTGAATCTTTTCTGTTCTGCTCAGTTCAAGCAGAAAAAAAGGAAAATGAATCAGCTCCCACAGGGCACAGGCCCATCCCCATATAACCCACTGATCAATGTGATGGTTAGAAGATCTAAAGTATATCTGCAGCCAGAGTTTTGGTTGTCATGGTTTTGTAAATTCTTTTTCTTCTTTTTTTCCCACCTGATGGTTGTCCTTGAGCAACGCCCAATACTGCAGGCAAGGCAGTGCACAAGTCTCTATTTGTCTGGAGAAGAGAAGTGTGAGCTGGACTGTAAGCTGCGAGGGCAGGCAGTGCAGAAAAACAAGTCTGACACATAACAACCTTGATTAATATTTGATATCAATCAAATATTAATTGAATAGACTAATGACATTTCACTGTAATGGCATGCAGCCTCGTTTACAAGGACACACAATAAACACAACCATGTTGTGAGAGCAGAAAGTATAGATCCATATATATCCAGTATACATAAATGAATAAATTAGCTGGTGAAAAGTAGGCCTCAGACCAGTTTAATAGATGATCAAATGACATAAACTAGAGTAATAATTCCTTATTATTATTATAAACTACAGAAACAGCACTCACCACAACTAAGAATCCACCAGTAGTAAAGAAATTAGAGAAAGGGTGTTAATTCCAAAAGTGGCTATAGCAAGTCCAGATCCAGGGAAAGCAGCAGGGTGAGGGGCAGCGGACAGGACGACAGTCCACTGAACAAAAATAATGCTGCCACTCGGCAGAATGCACAAGACACCGTCAGGACCTTTTAAGGCTGGGGCAGCTTTAAATTTAGACCAGGAGACCATGAGAAGGGCCAGAAGAGCTAAGGAGCCTCTCTACTCGGCTGTGGGCTGAACTTGGGTGGGAAATAACGTGGGCACTTCTGCTGCTGCTGCTTCTGCTGCTGTGTAAATGAAGACAATTAGCAGAAACGAGCTTAGGCAGGATTGTTGCTGCTGTTAGCATGAGCTCGTGATCTCGTTAATTTAATGAATACGTGTCATTTAGACGACGGGTGACTTAATTTAATTGGCACATGCTAGTTGGACTGCACAGCACCTCTTACCCACCTAAGGTGCACCTCAGTTTCCATATTGTCAAATAAAAGGCGGAAGCATTGGTTATTTGTGTCTATAACAGAAGCAGATATGTAGAATGACAAACATCTATCGCAGTAAACCCTGCAGTGACGCCATGGAGCCGAGAGATTTCTGTACAGGCGTTTGCTGCCACCTGGTGGTGAAATATGTGAACTACAGTGTCTGGGGAAAAAAAATCAAATATATTATTTTTATTATTAATATAGCTTTTGAAAAATTATAACTTACTCCATATATCTCAATTTAACTATTAGTTATTTTTAATGTATACAAATATATATAATAAAAAATACATGGAATAATCCAGGCTGTTGATTGGCTGGCTCCGTCCAGCTCGGCTCTGATTGGTCAGTTTTGGGAAGAGGAAATAAAACATTAATGGTGTCTGCTCATCAGCCAGTGGATGCTGTGGTGGCTGTGTGAACAGCCTTTCTGGGGGTAATTAACACCTGTGCTTTTCAAGGTGGGTGATTTAATTTTCTGTATTCCTTTCCGTCTGCGTGTCTGAGTTGCTGTTGATGTTGTGGTGGTGTGATATTTAATTTAGAACACATGGGGGGGTCCATGTTTGTTCCTTGTGGACTGAGCTCGGCTAGCTAGCAGATAGCATGGTCAGACAGTTACAGTATGTAGGTCAACACAAGCAAACGCCCAAGAGATGATAGAAAAACAAAGGTCTGGCGTTAATTGAAGGTGCTCTATTTCTTCAGGATATCATGGATGACAATGCGTGGTTCCTGTTTCCTTCAGTCTAAAGCTTAATATTTATGTTTCTATCTAAAGGAATTTACTGCAGAATAGATAAAGCTGTTATGCCTTACTTAAGTAACTCATGAAACAGGTTAGAAAACAGTTTATTATTATTTACAATAAAACAAATGACCAATATTGTGAATATGTTGCTGAGCTAAATATACTCTCCTTACATTTTTAAATAATACATTGCATGAATAAGCAATATGGTATAATGTGTTAGGATCTAACTTGACCCATTTCTACATTTGGGAGCATTAAAAACACCTGAAACACGTTTCTTTTTACCTGAATGTTTATTATCTCCTGTGATGTGAATATTCAAAACTGTTGTGATTTTTGTGCACAAATGTATGTTAAAAATTAAACCGACAACTAGTGACAAATAATATAATATTGGATATTCAACCAATCAGCTGTCCTCATCAAGTCCACAGTCTTAAACTGAGTAGGTATTAAATACAGCATGATCAGTTTATGATTTTGGAGATGTTGTGAAAAAATGACTTGCCAATACACTTCTTTTGTTATGTAGATTTTATTATCATATTGTCCAATGCTGTTTCTTATATTCCGTATTCTTACAGGAGGGAGGACCAACCAGCTGCTAACATGTCAAGCAAAAGGGCCAAGGGAAAGAACACTAAGAAGCGCCCTCAGCGCGCCACCTCCAATGTGTTCGCCATGTTTGATCAGTCTCAAATCCAGGAGTTTAAAGAGGCCTTCAATATGATCGACCAAAACAGGGATGGTTTTATCGATAAAGAAGATCTTCATGATATGCTGGCTTCATTAGGTAGATTTAAAAATATATATCATGAAAGAAAAGGGCAGCAATAACAAAACGAGTGTCCGCTGTAACAAATGGTCTTTTACATAGTCATTTACAAAGACAAAAGATAAAGATATGAAACGGAGGATGGACAGTGGCTGAATGGGATTGTAGCAAATCCTCTGATATTTTTCCCCCAGGTAAGAACCCCACAGACGAATACCTGGAGGTGATGATGAATGAAGCCCCGGGCCCCATCAACTTCACTATGTTCTTGACCATGTTTGGAGAAAAGTTGAATGGAACAGATCCTGAAGATGTGATCCGCAACGCTTTTGCCTGCTTTGATGAGGAAGCGACAGGTGAGTTAAAGGATGCAATTTTTCAGCAGTCAGGTGCCCATAATTCACTTATAATATCCACAAGACTCCTCCTCCTCCTGTGGAAAAATGTAGTTAAACATTTATATGAAACTTCAGTTGTCCAAATTAGTTAAATCAAGTCGATACTATTCAAGTTTTTCTTTTGTTACTGTACTTTCACCACAGCTCTACAGGGAAACACAAATAGGAGGTTTGATGGTGAAAACCTATTTAACTAACTTGGTTAACTATCAGGTACATAGAAAGTGCATTTAAAGAAGCTCTTTTAACAGCCAGTCACCTGACTGATGTTTTTTAGGGAAACCTCTGTAATTGTGAAGCTATCTTCTTTTTTTAAGTGCTCTGTGAGACAGATGTGAATTTTTCGAAGTTAATTCTGTGACTTTTCAATGAAAATAGCGATCTGTTGTGCATGATACTTTCTGTCACCTCTCTTGGATTGGAGTTAAACACGTCTTCCCTCCCACAGGTATGATCCAGGAGGAGTACCTACGGGAGCTGCTCACCACGATGGGCGACAGGTTTACAGATGAAGAAGTGGACGAGCTGTTCCGTGAGGCCCCCATTGACAAGAAAGGCAACTTTAACTATGTAGCATTCACGCGCATCCTGAAGCACGGCGCAAAGGACAAGGACGATTAGTGACGGAAGTGTCAAGGATGCAGTTAAACCTGTCCATGTGTGTCTTTATCGGGTTTCCACTTAACATCACTGCATTTGGCTCATGACGAGAAAGCTTCACTGTGGTACAGCCAACAAAAGGTTATTTGTTCATGTTGTTTATTGGACCATACACCTGGATTCCCCTCTCCAACTCCACTCTCACAGCTCATTTTGCACATCTGTGATTACACTACTAAGGGTCTGTATAAATTAGTTGAGATGTATGAAATGACCCTCATGGATAAAGCTGGAAATAAACTGTTAACCACTGTGTGTGTAACTGTGATTTGATGTTGTGTAACTGAATAAATATTGAAGTTTTAAGATTACATTATATAATCAACAATTTATTCATTTAACAAAACTCTTTATTTTAAAACAAAAGGGGGGAAAAAAGACACCATGTGTTTCATTGTGATTGGTTCAAAGCAAATTACAGTTCCACTGTTTACACACGTTTTAAAGACACATGATTACAGAGGATCAGTCACTGGATTAAACAAAGGCGCTGACTCAGTGTGGACTGAATGATAAATACACATACATGGCCAAAGGTATGTGGACAGCCTTGTTGTCTGGGGCTGCAAATGAAGTCAATTAATGTTTATAAGGAAAATGCCCATCAATTTAATTGTGTATGTTCAAAATCTAATGATATAAAGTAGTTTTAATAGGATGTTTCCTGTTTTTTACTTGAAAGGTTAATCTTAAAATTTATTTAAAGGATAAAACTTGCAGATTGCTTCACCTCATCTAATTTTGGGCAAGGTCCTGTAGTTCCTATTAGCTTATAGTGATATGTTGGACATAATAGTGTGCTTCAACACTGTAAATCACCCTATTTTAAAAGCATTTCTGTAACTATATTAGTAATAGGAGAACCTGCTGCTTTAGTTTTCTTAGAAGGGGAGTCCACATATTTTGGGCCACATGTTTATTAATTGCCAAACGGCTCACTGCAGTTACAATGTTTTTTTTCCTATTATCTTGTACAGGGTTGTTGAGATTTTAGGTTTATTTTGCTTTAGTCCTCACGGGTAACTTCATGAACATCTGGCAGTGACAGTATTTATATCTGGGATGTTTTAAAGGGATCTACACAACTTGCCACAATTCAAAGCACCTCTGATCCTTCCACGGAGAGTCTGTGGTTACAATATCTCAGAAAGCATCACGTCACATTAGTCTTTATGCTCTATTAGAGCATGCAACAGTTTTACCGAGCACCAGTGGTAACCAGCCTCGCTGGATTCTTTGTGATGAGGGCTTTCTTGTACACGTCACATCAACAATAAATAGACATGGTTCTGCTCCACACCTGAAGCTTTCTGTACACTTTGTAGTTGCTCACAGAGCAATGTGTAGCACATGACATGTAGGAGATTTTACTCTGCCAGGGCAAGGTTTTTGGACTGGATCTTTGATAGATGGTCTGATATACATGCTTCAATCTTGTCACACTGGGCGAGGAAATCCTGCAAACCGAATATTAACACATTTTAATATCATTTCTTATATGCAATCAGATTAGGAATGTTTAGATACCACAAAAAATAGGCTAACCTGCACTGTCTTTACAAGTCCCTTTTTCTTCATTCTACAGTCGTTAAAATTCTCTGGGAGGCTCTGTTGAAAGAAGACAGTTCAGCATTTGCTGTATGTGTCATAAAATACACAACATGCACAGATAAAGTAACGCCTGAAGTAAAATAGATTACCAGAGCATCTATTTGCTCCAGGATCTTCATGAACTGCTCAGCTGCTATTTTAACTCTGTGATCCAGTTTACCCAGCGCTTCTGCCTGGAGATCTTTGGCTAGGAAGCCCTGAAAAAGCAAATAGGTGACGATCAAAATGTTTTATACCGACACATTTAAGAACAGAACAAACCAATGCAGGGAAATAGAATACTTACGTTCTTGAGTCCAGTTAACTCCCCGTCTACCTTTTCCAGCTTTTTGGCCATCTGTTCCACAGATTTCTCAATGTCTTTCAGCTTCTTCAGTTCCGCTTCCTCCTCGGGACTGTTCTGTTTGTAGATTATTGTCAGTATCTGACTGCACATGCAGTTAAACATCAGAGACATCACATATGTAAAAAGCCTTACCCGCTTTCCAATCATCATGAGTTTGCATCCGTTTTTTATTCCAAAGCTGGATAAACTCTCTTCCATGTCCTTCAGAGATTTCCCTGTAGTACCAGGATGAATAACACTAGGTGAGAACAGGCTATGTAAACTGACACATGTGCTTATTTGACTGTGATATACAAGAGAGACCAATATTCTACCTTTGAAGATGAGTTTCTGTGAGGCTGATGGTACTCCGGTAACTTGAGTGAGAGCATCTGACAGGTCTTTGACAGTTGGGCTCTTTCCATCTTCCTGGCCTGTTGCTGTAATGCTGTGCTTAGTAGATCCTGGAGTGGGAATTGAGAAAAAATATAGTCACACTGAAACAATTAGGCCTACTTTCTAAACGCTAAGATCACAGAAACACAGTCTGATTGTGACACTTAAAATCTTAATGTAGTTGAACTGAATCACAAGTTAGTAAATACCAGAGTGGCTCGAGGGGGATAAAGGTCAAAGCAGACATTCAGATAGTGCACAAATAAGTTTATTGATATACAATTCACAGGAATGTCCTCGACTAATTAAATTCTTAGTTAACTAACAGTCAATCGACTTATCAACTGTTCAACTGATTTTCGACTAATCAATAAGTTGATTTCATTGAAAAATCTGTAAAATGTGAGTATTTCCACATACAATAATCCATTTAAAATCTAGTGCTTACCAGATGTGCTCATATTTTTTCAGTATAAAACTAATTCATCGTGGAAATTTAATTCAATGACAACTAATCTTCTAACAAATCCATAACGTGACAGGACGAAGACCAAACCAATCACTTAACCATCTGATGGAATATAAGGGGTCAGCTCTATCAATTTTGAGCCATAAATGTAAAACTAAAAATATGTACATACAAACAAAATTCAAAAGGTTAATTTGTAATAAGTTAGTAAAACGACCCATTATGTTTCATACACCACTGAAGTCTAAAACCATCACGGGCTTTGATTTAGATAATTTAAACATGTTATACACAGGTTTGTCACCAATAGTATTAAAAACAGAAACAACTCAATTCCTCCACAATAAATACAACACCGTTGTGTTTAAATAACAGTGCCAATTTGTCACGTTATAACCAAACTATTTGCAGCATAAATACCAAATAATATTCAGAAAAATTAGCTCCATTTGCAAAGCACATTTCACACAGAAAAACAGCTCAGTGTTTTATAGTAAACATGAAACAGACATTAAAAACGTTTACGTTACACATTTTCATGATATTCTGTCGAATACAGAATTAGATGTAAGGGTTGGAAATCAAACGCGAGGCTGTGTGTATTTATTGGAAAACAATCTGACACTGAGGATTATAAAGTATTTCTAAACATATTCAGCCCATCTATCTGACAGATAACGTTAGCTTCACGTTAGCTGCTAAAGTGAGTTATTAGACCATGTTAGGTTAGCTTTTCGTCACTAAACGTACAGATAGTACAGCTGCTGTAATATCATGTAAAACCGTATTACCGTATGCCACTGTCACTGTTATCGCCTGCTCTGACATGTTGTATTTTAGCGTCCTTTAATCACAACATGAACCGCACGGCTAACTGTTGCTAAATGCTATCTACTTCCGGTACACGCCGGAAACACTTCCTCTGCCTTTTATAACTTCATTATTTATTAATTTTTTAAAACCAGGGCAATAAGTAGTAAAAACTACATACAAAAAGAAACTAATCAAAGCAGAAGTGTAAAAATAACGCATATGATACAATTAAGGATATATACATCGAATTTAATTAATGACAACAAATAATTGGTTTACGCAGCTTTCTTGTTTCAAACAGCAAACTTTGGAGCCACATCAGCAAGTTAGTTATTAAAGTTGATCTGGACAACGCGTCATAATTTTATATCAAACAGTTATGGGTAAGTAATGAACCGGTGTATAACTGGCTCCGTGGCGCAATGGATAGCGCATTGGACTTCTAGTCAAGCACTTGAGATGCAATTCAAAGGTTGTGGGTTCGAGTCCCACCGGAGTCGGACTTTTAAATCGGAAACCTGGTTTCTTCTCATGATTATTAACTCTCTATCTTAATAATGTTTCACCTTCAAACCGTGTGAAATGTTCCTGCGATTAGTAAATATCTAGAAAACCTGTAGATTCAAGAGGTGTCTGTGTTTGTCTCAAATACCCAGCGGAGGACGAAGTAAGCAGATAATTTACTCGAGTAAAAATATAGAGTCATTAAAATACTCAATAACAAGTAAAAGTCCTGAATTGATATTGTTAAGTAAGTTAAAGTATATATAAAGTATTACCAACAACATTTGCGTAAGCATCGAAAGTGAAAGTATAACATCAGACTGGTATATATAACATTCCCTGAGATTGAAGAATCAAATCCTGCTCCTGGAAAACTAAGTAACAAAATGCGAAATAGACCTAGGTATAATCTAGAGCCTAAACCTGAGCCTTAGCTGATGATGAAATCAAAGAATAATGCAAATATGGGGATTATTGTTACTTTTCTGAATAGTTAGAGTGCAGATAAAAAGTTGTAGCTGTATTTTGTGAGAGAACAAATAAGTATTTAAAACACAAAGACATCAAACCTGTCCGTCTATATTATATTTTGGAATATATAATAATAATAATAATGCTGAAGATGATAATAATAATAATAATAACAATAATATTAACAACGGTAATAATAATAATAATAATAATAATGTAAGTAATACAGTGTAGCATAAATAACTTTAATTATTTGATTATTATTTGAACCTCTACTGTTTCATGAATAATAAAAACAATGATAAATAATAACAGCAATAATAATAATAATATAGTAATAATACTACTAATATAACAGTAATAATAATAGTAATAAAGCATATCATAAATAGGTTTACATGTTCATACCTGCTTCAAAAGCCGATATGTAGTAACAACGTATATGTGTGAGCGCAGATGTAGGTAAGAGTGTGTTATTTCAAGAAGTTGGTGGGTTGTCCTCTTCTGTTTTTTTGTTTTTTTGCTTTGAAGGGTGCTAGACTCTTCACAAAACCAGTTTCCGAAGTACTGGCAATGTGTTGGCAGCTTTATCTCCTTTTTGCACTTTCTGCAAACGACGATATGTGATTTTCTGGTGTATTTCCTTGTGACAGTGGCAGTCCGCTCCTTCTCCAGCTTCCTCTTCCTGTATTGGAGGGTTGTGTAAGGAACAGTGTGACCTGGTACCTGTGGTGATGGTAGCAGAAGGTTGAAGTGTGAAGGTCCAGGCACGACAGGAGGCTGCACAGGTGAGTAGATGAAGAGACAGATGCTGCTGGTGCAATTAGAGGAAGTCTGTATTGAAGAGTGGCAGAGGCTCTGGTAGATCGATGGGGTTGTGCTCTCCCCTTAAAAAAAAATATATATATATATATATATATATATATATATATATATATATATATATATATATATATATATATATATATATATATATATATATATATAGGTAGATAGTGCATTAAGGTAGACCTAAACTGTGCGTTTAAGTCTACCTTTAGCTAGCCTGACCTGGCCCAGTCTAACCTTAAATGCACAGTCTGTGTCGGCCTCTTTAATATTAGTTGGGAGATGTTTCCATAAAACAGGGGCTTGGTAACTAAAGGCTCTAGCTCCTACTGTACTTTTATGGACCTGTGGAACTACCAGTAGACCTGCATTCTGAGAGCAAAGTGTTTGTCTGTTTGGATGGTACGGGACCACAGCATCTTTAAGATGAGAGGGGCCCATACCATTAATGGTTTTGTAAGTTCGAAGTAAGATTTTAAATTGAATTTTAAACTCAATGGGGATATAAGGACTCAGGACCAGCTATTGGGTTAACATTATTAGTATTGAGTTAACAATAATACACAAGAGGGTTTGATCAATTCCAATTTGATTATGATTATGATGCAGAGGCACGACACAGCTGTCATGGCAATTGATCACATCTTTCATATATTTTTGCTATGGCAAAATGGCTATTTATTTCAGATTGACAATCCAATCGCTGAGCCAGCCATCATGTTATGAAAATGTTCAATATTAAGGGTGAAATGTAAAACTGATCTTTAGAAACGATGTATAAAATATGCATCTGCATCAAAGTTATGACCCCGGGTCATAATGTATATTTGAGTGTGTGAGATTTGAGCTACTGTCCCTCCCTGTCTGAGGATGGTTGTTAGACTTGTTAGACTTCTGAAAAGTGAATTAAAAATGGAGTAAAAAAAAAAAAAACATGACGTGTACCACTCACAGACATCAATTGTTCAGTAATTTATATTATGTTGTATGTTTTAGTAATAGATAAAAGAAAATATCTTCTTATGACCTGCTTGTTTTACTTTTTGTTGGATTTTACCTTATTTTCCCTGCATTTCTATGCATTTTTCTTTCAGTTTTAAAAGGGTCCTAATTGTTTAATGCTTTCTTTTTTTTATTTAATGACTATTTCATGTCAGTTGTAAAGTGCTTTCAACTGCATTTCTGTATGAATGGTGATATACAAATATATATATTTGTATATATTTTTTATATATATATTTTTTATTAATTAATTTACATTAACGTTAATTAACATAGCTAAACAGCACAATAGCATCAGTTAGAAATACTCAAGTAAAGTACTAGGACCTCAATATTGCACTTGAGTAAAGTAAGTATGTGGTGAAAATAATAGTAATAATAACAGTAATAATACATAAATGTGTATACATGTTCATGCCTACTTCAAATGTGTATGTGTAGTAACAGCATATATGTGTGAGTGCAGATGTGGGTAAAAGTGTGTAATTGTAAGTTAGAGGGTTGTCATGCTTTGCTTTGAAGAGTGCTAGACTCTTCACAACACCAGTTTCCAAAGTAGACAATGCTGATGTACAATATTTGCTGTCAAATAAATGTAGTGGAGTAGAAAGTACAATATTCCTCTCTGAAATGAAGTGAAGTGGAAGTAGAAAGTAGCATTAGTTGGAAATACTCAAGTAAAATACCAGGACTGTAGATTGTACTTGAGTATAGTAAGTATGTTACTTGAGTAAATATTCTTAGTTACTTTCCACTGTAAATACCTCATTAGAAGTCATAATTTTCAAATCCTTCAAACTTTAAAAGTTCTGTACAAAATAGTCAATGAGAATATTTCTGTGGTGAAAGAGTAAAACAACTTTAGGAAGTCCACTCCATTGAAATGTATTGACAAAAAACTACATAGGCTATAATAAATATCAAACAGTCTTTGAATTCAACTAACTTCGAAATAAGCATAAACATTTAAACAATCCATCTGATAGTAGAGACATTTTAGTGAAGGCCAAAATTGTGGGCAGACAGAGATCGCTGCATTGCAAATAATTAACCATAAAAGTGTTAGATCAACTTAAATTCATAAACAAAGCATGATTCTACATTGTTTTGGCCGGCAGCATAAACATCAAGTGTGAGTGAAGTTTGAGCCAACAGCTCTAAGCTAAAAAAAAAATAATAATACACAACGCAACAGAGCAAATACAAGAGTAAATTAAAACACATCCATTTATTTTCATGTTCAAATAACCCGCAGACATCAGGCCAAAGTTGAGAACGCAAACAAAATGGTAATGACTAAACTCTTAACACACACAACTAGTAACGAAATAAAATAAATTAACGTTGTAATACTGGCCATGAACGAGACTGACAAGCATGAGACAGGACAACAGGGAGAAAATAAGAGTGATGTTTTAGAAAAAAGGTTCAGTATGTTACAAGGCCACATGCTGGCACGGTAGTAGTAATAATACACAACCCAACACCAGGACAGCTGCAAAAGTGTAGTGTTCTCAGGTCAAATGGTTTTGCATGTATAATCGTTACTCTACATATAAAAGTGTTTTTAGTTGAAGTGCAGTCATTTCATCCCTTTCCTGTTTATGTGGCAGGAATCTGCGGCAGGCCGAACTCATCCACCAAAACACCGTCCTGAAAGCAAGAGAAGATCGTCAAGAAAGAAGCTAACTATATTTACTAAATACTTTATAAAGTAAAGATTAAATACTATAACTTTTCATAGTGGTCAGTGGTTCATAGCAATAATAACAGTGTGGAAATTGTTGATGTTGTGAAACTTGTTAGAGTTATCATCAGACAACAGCTTGTTATACTATTCTTACATTGAAAAGTAACTAAGTGCATAACACAAAAATATTCAATTTACAACAATGTAGGACTAAGAAAAAGCTTAAATCGTCACAAGAGAGAAGCTAAATCTAGTGTGTCACCTTGTTTGTCTTGCTGTCACTGGGGATTCCCTCAGGAATAGATGGAGCAGCTGAAGCTTCATCCAGATAGGAGCTGTCATCATCCAGCAGCAGCTCATCACCCAGAGCGTCCAGCTCTGAAACCACAGACCCACAGGCTGTCACTGTAATACTGTCAACATGTGGCTACCACAACAAAAAACACTAATAGACTGAAGCCACGACTTTCAATAGAGTCTGTTATAGTCCCATCACTGTAAAAGTATCAGCAGCATTACTGTTTTCACTGTTGCATTCTTATTATTTGGTTTTTATTACAGAAAAATGTCTAAATGCACTGCAAAGTATTAGTTTGTCAGGCACAAGGTTTGTTTTTATATAACAGTAGAGTAGTGTTGTCTTTGTTGGTTCATCCATCTTCAAGGTACACTGTGTGAGATTTAGTAGCATTTAGCAGCATGTAGCAGAACAAATTCAGCAGAAATGGAATATAATATTCATAAGTTTTTTTATTGGTGAAGAAGAAGAAGAAGAAGAAGAAGAAGAAGAAGAAGCTATGTGTATTTATTACTTCAGAATAAACATTAGGTTCTCCTACATGTTGGGGTATTCAGTGGGTTGCAATCTGAAACCTCATCACTAGATGCTGCCAGAAAACTACACAGTGTACCTTTAACTTCCAAGTGTAGTCACACAATGACAAAACTCTACTCAATTTCAAAAGCATCATTTAATTCATCATGGGAGACCGTGTTGTAATTCAGTCAAGTCAATTTTTTTATGGAGCACATTTAAAAACAACAGACTGGGTATTTGGTTCAAATGGTGGAACTTTATCACCAGCCCAATAAAAAGCCCCTGCAGCGTCACACAGATGTTATATGGATGGATTTGGCATTAACCTGACACACTATTTCAATGCTTGATAATGCACTCATCATAAAACCATGCTGTAGATGATTTTCTGAAAGTCATATTGGAGCTCCTGTCTTTTTCAAAGGACTGAGTCTTCTATATTTGCACTCCATACTGTTGTATTAACGGTTTACCTGCTTCAAGATCCTCATCGTCTATCTCCGGTGTGCCGTAGCTGCGGCTCAGGGCCTCTTGTACCTCATTGGCATCTTCCATCATGTCCTCCAGCTGGTCCTGTAAATCCTGAAGGTTCCAACACATGTGATCATTTTCAGCACCTGAGATTTCTCACGAATGGATTTGTGTTCACGACTAACTTTAAATGTACTTTAAAATCATCTAAGATGCAAAATCGCCTGTTTTTACCAAATAGTCATGTTTTTAAACATAAGAAATTACATTAATAACAGTGATGTTAGAGGACGGAAGTGGATGCATATTTCCTTCTTGTTTTGACTAGTGCTGCTGCAGCCATTATGTTAATCTGACAGTGACATGGAAATGTTGCAAATGTTGTGACTTTTTGGGACGGCTGTAGCTTAGAGGTAGAATAGTTGTTCACCAAGTGGAAGATGCATCCTTTGGTGTTAATGATTAGGTAATGAGTGGTGGGCAGCTTGTTTGGCAGCTATCGCCATCAGTGCACGAATGTGTGTGAATGAGTGAACTAGACTTGTAGTGTAGAGTGGTTTAAGAGATCAGAAGACTAGACTGAATGCTCTGAGCATTAGGAGTTATACAAATACAGTCGCTTTACCATTTACTTTTGACTAAAGCAACACTAAAGAACCTTGCAATATTAGCTGGTAATTTTGCATTGCCAGAGAAATGATATGGTCCTGTTTAGTATTGTTGTCTGGTGCAGCCTAAACCATCATTGAATAATTGCTGAGCTATAACAGAAACAGTTTAGTTGAATATAACAAACATACATCGATCTGGTCCAGTTTGACATCCTTGTAAGCCCTTTTCATTTCCTTTGCACCAGTCTTCATGGCCTCCACCTGAAAAGCAGGTAAATTGTAGAAAGTTAGTTATAAATCAAAAGTAAGAGGGGTCCATCTGCAGTAATAAAGTCAGATCAGTACTAAGTTCAGAAGTCTAAGTGTGACAGAACAAAATCAAAAAATTCATTCATAAAATAATTGCTTTCAAGCTATACTTCCTTCAGATACAGTATAACAATAATCTAATGATGAAGTATTTATTATGTTTCAAAATTAAGGTTTGAGAGAATTCTTGAATCACAGTGGTAAAGACACACATTAGTATACTGTCTTCAAAATGAAATACAGCAGACTCGCCTTTATCAGCATGGTGTTTGAGGTTATTGGCTGGACCACAGGCAGGGTTGCCAGGTCTGTGTGACAAAACCAGCACAACGGCCAATCAAAACCAGACCCAAAACCAGCCCGATGGCCAATAGAACCAGCCCCAAAACCGGAAATCAATTCAGACATTGAGTACAAATTGTCACGTAATTATTATAAAGCCACCAGCGTGAAATTCGCTTTGGAGTTTCGCTTCTCTTCCTCTCACGTACCACAGCTGTGGTCTCTCACTCACAGCACACACTCACTCCCCTGCCCTCCAGTAAAGTCTGAGCAAGTGTGTTTCCTGCTTGCCTGATTTCCTGCTGCTCCCAACATAGTAACCGTGTCAATTTCCAGGCAAACAGCTATAACACTAACATATATAGAGTTTGAGCTACACTTCTCAAAAGGGTTTCTGCTTCACTGCGCATTAACCCAGCCCAACCAATAAGAGGAAATACAGACAGTGCCACTGGAACCCACATTATGGTCGGAGTTATGACTATTGAGACCAGTCAGACTGAATCATAAAATAAAATTGGCTAAAAAACTGTGTAGACCTACAGAGATGTGTGTTAATTCCATGTCTTAGATATCACTGTCATTTGATTTCATGTAACATTAGTCTTCTTGTACGTGCAGCCTGTTGTGCTCTTGTCTGGTTTTGAATAGAAGTGTTCACTAAATTAAATTCTTTGTATTTTTCTTTACATTTTTGCAAGCAAATTAAACAAAAGTTCCAATAGAAACCACAAAGGATTACATAGTAAACAATGTTGTTTTCAATTTGTGTTATCATAAGTTCTATACAAAATGACAATGTTGGTGTTTATAGGCAAGGCAAGGCAAGGCAAGTTTATTTGTATAGCACATTTCAACAACGAGGTAATTCAAAGTGCTTTTTATAGCAAGAAAAGCAACAGATTGATGGACTTTATCGTATAAAAAAATCACATCCTCAAATACCAGCGGAAAGCCAAAAATATTTGGTGAATGGAAAAGGAGATGTGCTACATAACTGATTATCTGGTCTCCACCACTTCTAATCTTCATCTTTTGCTCAGAGTGGAAAATCGATTCCAAACCACATAATGTCCTTACTGTTGTTTTGGTGTCCTTTAGTGTCTGGATGGTGTAGTTTGCCTGCTCCATGTTGAAAGACTGCTGAGCCAGCTGCTCCCTTTGACCTTCATACCTGTGTAAAAAACATTTCAGTCAGTTTCGAGAACTTCTGTATTGGACACACAATCGTTTCAAAGCTCAATAACAATATATATTGGTTAATATTTGCAGCTAAATTTGGTTATTCTATACAGCATGCTGTGATAATTATGGCCACAATATTTGCATTAACATCTTGTTTTATAGTCCCATGATTACAGTTCTGAACAACAACTTATATATATATAAAAGGTGACACCACTTTTTACATTACATTAAAATACCATTTGTATGATAGTAGAGATAAAAACAGGCAGACACAGAGATCCCTGGTGAAACTCTAAACAGAATGTTAAGGTACTTTAACGCCTAGGCCATTATTCCATCAATGGGCTGCAATATTTTGATACTTATATACCAAAATACTAATATATCTGAAGAGCTAAAATTTAGGGTTTCTGAGACCCTTTTAATACCACAGAGAATTTAATACCTTTATGTATTACAAAAAGAAAGAGCTGGAATTAGGCATCACCTCAAAATGTAAAACATTTAATGACCTTAAATTCTGAAAATCTCATTTAAAACATTTTTAAGGATCTACAAACCCTATATAGTTATTTTACTGTTTGTTAATGGTTAATAATTATTGTGTAAGCGATCTAAAAACATTTATTGGACGGCTGATTATAATAGCTGGTTTATAAATATGTTGTTGATAGATAATACTTTGTCAATGATTAATAGTGGGTTTGCTACTTATGATACTGAACATGTGTGACATTTACTTTATTCTATAAAAAAATGTTGGGGGAATATTTTATACACAGTAAGATTTTTTAATTTTGAATCTTCCGAGTTTAAAGTGACAGACTCACATCCTCTTCTGTTTCAGGACTCTCATTGCCTTCTGTTTCACCATGTTCTGCATTTGAAAGGAAATACATGCAATTCAGACATGTTTGCAAATATATCTTGTAATATATCTTGTATGCCTGTATAAATCATATATCAGTGACATGCTTTCTCCTACCTTTGAAGGCCCATCTCTCATCTTTTTCATCTGATCCTTGTACTTCAGAAGCTCAGCGTCTAGTCTGCCAATCTTCTTGTCTATAGACTCTGACCTGGCGTCCACCTGAGAGGAGGACATCAGTGAGAGGTGAGAGGTTTGTTATATAGATTTCCAGCATCCGGGCAGATCAAAGACAGTACTGGGGTGCCCTGAACTGCTTGTGTTATGCGTCAGTAGCCTGTCAGTGAATTAAAAGCTGAATTAAAGGCTGCAGTCAACACATATATCAGTCTTTATATGTCTAAACCTGAATTAAAGAGAGCATTCAGAGCTGTTGTTAACTGTGTCCTGTTTACTCGCTAGCCTCGGTTTGCTAGCTCATCTCTTTTGTGACCATCTTAACGGAGCTGAATGACGGCTCCGTTAGGTCTCATTTAAAGCCATAAACAACAACTCACGTTGCCTATGCAGTCCGACAGGTTCGGAGGAGGCGCTTTGGGCTTCCCGCGTCCAAATATTCTGTTCATTTTGTGGACGTCTTATGTGGTACGTAGCGTTTAGCTTTGCTTTACAAAACACAAAAAGCATCAAATGTAAGAAAGGGTCTGTTCAGTGAAGACACCCGGAAGCAACGGGGAGGACGCAGACGCCTCTCATTGGCTGCCGTAAACTGTCCTGGCCAATGAGAGGTTTGAACTCGCGGCTCCCTCCTGGTGGCGAACATCGATACTGCAGCTTATTGTCCCGCACACACTGCATCCATCAGCCTTTGTTGCACACCCACTGCAGAGACGATGGCAGTATATTCAGGGAGTCATTATTCAGGTCCTTTATTTAAAGGGAACATATTTATAAACTAATCAATTAAATAATTAATCAAGAAAATAATATTTAATTGAACCCAACAAATAAGCGGGTATAGAAAATGACTGACTGAAGTTTTGAGCATTGTCATTGAATTGGTGTTGAAAATAGATTTGAAACAGGAGGCTTTTTCCTGCAACAACTGGACATCATCATCATCATCATCATCATAATACTTGTGCAATAATCTACATGTGCAATAAATTCTCCTACTCAATGTAGAGTATCTATCTCGTATGTAATGGTGGTAGATAGACAGATAGATAAATAGTCTGTGTGTAATCTTTTCTTTTCTTGCATGGCACTTGTTCTGTCCCTGCTGCTGTTGCTAATGCTATTTCCCCACTGTGGGACAAATAAAGGATTGCCTTATCTTATTATTATTCTTATAAATAATAATAATAACAATAACAATAATAATAATAATAATAATAATAATAATATCCACTTATTCCTCATTAAGGTTATTCCAATTAAATAAAATATGCTTTCACATTTGAAATGAATTCAATGAGAAGAAGGCACCTCTTGTGCCACCACAGAAGGAGGTCAGTGCTCACAGAGTAGTACGCTTGAATCAAAACAGATCAAAAGGCCATTTCACAGAGGTTGAACCCAAAGAAAGACACTCAAATCACTTTAGGCGGATTTATTACATTGCAAATGACATTTCAGCGTGAGTTGCATTTTTTCAAGTCTTGTAGAGTTGTAGAGAAAAGCAACTGGACTTCCTAGTTTGTCTGAAGAAGACTCCTGCATGGGAGGTGACATATTTTTAGCAAACTAAAAAGTCTAGTTGCTTTTCTCTACAATTCTACAATATAAAGATGACCTGAATGACTGAGAACCTTCAGAGACATCTTATGTAAGTCAAAACGGTCTCTATCAATGTTTTCACAGGCTCTGAAAAAGCAAATCTACATTCTGTTTTTCCTCTCACTGCTTTTACCTGTAGAAGAAGGACATGTTCTCCCTTGAACAATGAGACCTATTAAAGCCCTCTTAGTCACAAAAGCCAATTACTGAACCTGGCCAAATGTAATAACTTGCTAATGCACCTTGAAAGACAGAGGGACAATGGAAAGGGAAAAATGTAGTAATCCAAGAAATGCAATAGGGTAATTAAGGCCACCAGAATGTGACAGTGACCAGCTGGATATTATGGCTGACAGCTTGTTCATTGTGCATCAAGTCAAGTCACAGATTCAGTGAACAGTTACAGTTAACAGCAATACAACATCCCCTGTCCTTAGACCCCCACATCCTACAAGGAAAAACCCTTTAACAGAGAGAAAAAATGAAGAAACCACAGGAAGAGTAACAGAGGAGGGATCTCTCTTCCAGGACCGACAGGCTTACAATAGATAATGCGTTATCCTAGCAACAGAAATATAAGGACTCATGGTACATGGTATAAGGTGACATAACAGATTCTGTGTGCCATCAGGACAAAGTACAGCCTAGACCATTGCTGCATGTCTGAGAAAATCCAAGGATTCTTGAAATAAAACAGATTTAAAACTTACATCAGTGGGTCATGAGTGTTTATAGTTTCACAATGTTCTAGACGAGTCAGGGCCAACTCTAAGTTGCATCAAAAAGAACCCTTTTCTTAAATGTAGGGAGGGTGTATGTCCCCTGGATTGAAACAGGCTGTTGGTTCCATGGGAGAGAATCCTGATAGTTGCAGGCTCTGTCTCTCATTCTACTTTTAGAAACTAAGCCACATTTTGGGAGTGTTTTGGATGAATGATAAATAGGTGAGGAAGAGGATTCTTCTAGGATAAATTTGATTCTTTATTTCACAGGAAGCCAGTGGAGAAAAACAAATATTGTTAAAATATGATCTCTTCTTCTAGTGTCTGTGAATATATGCACAGCAACATTCTGGATCAGATGGAGAGTAATTAGAGATTCTTTGCAGCAGCCTGACAATAAAGAATCACAGTAATCCAGCCTAAAAGTAATAAAAGTGTGACTAGCATCAATAAATCATAAAGGCCAGGACAGACCCTGACAGCCCTAGGCAAAATTTGAGATCAGTGTCCCTCAGGAAGTGGAACAACAACAAAGCTGAAGTTATTATTATTCACTTTTATTAAAACTTTACTCTGAAGTGCCCTCGAGGCATTTTACACCCCAGGCAACCACCTGTGTCGCCTATGGCTCTTGATTAAGCCCATCAGCAGCTGCTAAAAGACAAATGTCAAAAAGTAATTGTTACTTGCAGAATAATTCCTGAATTATTGCGATTTGATTGGAAAGCTGGTGAGGGATCACAGGTTTGTGCAGCACGCACGCAGCAGCTGCAACATATCCTCAAGCTCTAAATTTGTGGCCATTGCAATCTCCTCTGCAAGGCCACCAACACAAAAACGACTGACAATTCATCTAAAAAGCCTCACCATGGAAACGCTATCCTTTTATCAGAGTTGAATAGAATTGATACAAGATTGGAAAAAAATATGATGGATAAAGTGAGTTTATATCCTGTGGCTGTTTGTGATGCTGTGTTGTGTGTTTTTTTCCTACTTTCATTCAATCATTTATTTCACCTTTATCCATACTTGACAGAATCATTGAGGGATAGCATGAACTTTATTTTGTCAGCATTCAAGGCTTTGATCTTTAAGAGCACCTTGTAGAATGTTAAAGGAATGCTGTAATGTAGTGTCAAATGGGCATGTCAGTTTGTCAAAGATAAAATAATATTGTTGAGATAAACAGTGAAAAGATCTGGACCTAAAACTGAACCCTGTGAAACACCTTTTGTAACTGATTAAAACTCTGAATGGTAGCTTTTTAATTTAAAAGATTGCTGTCTCTCTGATAAGGAGTTGCTGAACCAATTACTGTACATAATATTAAACCCAACATTAGGCAGTGTTGATACAATGCAATTTAAGACTATATAACACGAGTTACTGTGTCCTGCACTATGGGCCCAAGATGGAAGCTATGGACAGAAAATACCTTCAACTGACCATTAAGAAGATGCTCAAGGAAGGCGCAATAGCCAAACCGCGCAAGGCGGTTTGGCTATTGGTCTGTAGCTGTTGAGATTGTGCTTGTCATCCCCCATATTGAACTGCATAAACAATTATTAAACACTTAATTAAACTGGTGGCTTAATAGAAAGGTCAAACACATGAAATATTTGTTCAGAGATAATTTGTGCAGAGAGCTTAAGATGAAAAGGAGCCATATTGTCCTCTTCAAATGACAGAGGGTTCTGAGAAACAAAGAGTACTGTTATCAGTAAGAGAGGGATTTAATCCCCCATCTTCAAAAAGATGAACAGCTGCTGTGGAATGTTTATTACTTTGAAGCCACATGGACATCATTAAGGCCAGAAATGAACCCCTAACTTTAAAAGAAGCAAGCTCACATTTTATAGCTTTATTGTGGCTTAGTTGTACATGTATGAAGCATGTTTTGACATTCAAAGCTTAGATACAGCAAATTCCAACAGATGCAATACGTTTGTACTGTAGCCCATTATATTGTACCTAGAGTAAATTATACTCAGACCTGAGCTGAATTTGGCTCATCATCTGCTTATAAACACAGTTAAAATTGAATGCAATTGTATCTATCAAATAAGTATTACAGTGTTAGACAAATACTTGAGAAATACATATTGTAAGCAACAGTGGGATGTCATCTGTAAGGCTTAAATTTTCTTCAAGATAATGCTACAATACCTTTTAAGCATACTTTAAATAAACCACAAACATGTATGTGGCAAATTGCTGAGCAAGCTGAGGCCCAAGATAAGGCACACAAAACAAGGTACAAAAAACACAGTTTCTGCTATAACTACTTCGTAATTGTGATCATATTTCTATCATATTTAGACATATAATATATTGATATTTTATATTAAAAATAATCCTGTTGATCTGACGACTCCTATAAAAACTACTAATAATCCAGGAAACAAAGACAGAAAGATTAATGACTTTTTACAAGATGAAACAAAATGTGATATACTCTGAACCATGAGAAATTAAATACATTTAATGTGTACTACCACATCCATTCCTTATCTATATACATTCAATAATTGTTATTCATTATGATGAACTGATTCATTTAAAAAACGAGCCACTGCAGCTAATGTCAAACTTATAAAGTCAGAACGTTCATGCCTTATTAAGCATTCAGGCTTTCATTTCATCTACCAGTACCTAAAAATATTCTTTTCATTCTTTTCAGAGAAACATGAATTTTCATTATAATTACCTAAATTGAAACACATATTTCTCTATAATAATTAGAAGCCACCTGTGTTCATGAAAATTCACAAAAACCCATTGCTTGACAACAAAACAACATTATCAAGGTGGAAAGATTGAATTGCTTAACACAAAAAGCCCTCCTGTGCAGATACATTATGTTACTGTCATTGTCATGTGGGCTGACATGATGAGAACATGCCAGAATAACAATATTATGTACAATGTCAGCCATCTCCTGGAGGATAGGATCACCACTGAAAATGTTCAAAGGTCTTCTGCATCATCAGATGTAAAAATAGTTTCTTAAAGCACCAAGCTTTAAAGAACATTGGCCACTGACAGTTCAACACAGAACCCAACTATTAAAGTCAACTATCCTGTCAAGGAGAAAAACACTTTCTCATTCATTGTCACAGAGGATGATCCCTGAGACATTATCACATTTTCTACAAGGTTTTACTGCAAAAGTGAGACTCCTTAAATTCTTAAATATTCACAAATTCACAATACACCAAAGAATCAAACTACAATTCACATAATACACAATCAGTGTAATAAATGTTTGTAATGTAATTTCTTCCCCAGAATAGTCAGGGACATCTGCTTTCATTTCTCAAAATACCACTTGATCTATTTATGCATGTGAGAACTAAATTAATCACTTCAATATGAAAGACTATAGGATAATTTACATGTAAATATAATGTAGCTACACAATAAAATACTTTTAGTTTGTCTGTTTGGACATCTTTTAGATCTTTTTTGAAGAGAATGGCAGTTGTTTATATGAATAATGTAGAAAAATAACATTAGTCTTCAGCTTTTTAATGCATTAAGCTTCAATTTCTATAGAGAGATCAAGTCTCTAGCTGTGGTGTGATGTTGTTCAAACATCACTGTCTCATAGGCTTTTAATATAAATATCAAATTAATTGGGTTTATTTATATGTTCTCTATTAACAAATCTCACTAATAAAATCTTAAAATAATGTTGTGTCCATACTTTTGAAGGATAATGTAATTTCATTTAAAATGTCTCAGAGAAAACAGCTAGGTATTTTAATTTGCTGTCGACTCTAGACTATTTTCATCAGTGGTACCATAGACCTTAATGAATAGATGTGGCCCCTGTGACATCACCCGTTGGTTTGTGGACTCGTGTTTTGAAGCCTCATTATGTTAAAAGTTAAATGGATGCTTATATATTGCTTTTACCCAAAGCACTTTACAATGTTTTTGCTGCTCACTTACCTCTTTACACATGTTCTCAAACACTAATGGCACCAAGCTATTATGCAGGATGGTGGCACAACCATTGGGAACATTTCGGGTTCAGTGTCTTGCCCTGGGACACTTCGACTTGTGGACTGACTAAGGTGGAAATCGAACCAATGATTTTCCAATTAGTGGACAACTGCTCTACCTCCTGGGCCACAGCTTCTGTGTGGTGCCCTGTGGCCATTGTCTCTCTTATCCCTTCTGTGAAGAGATAAGCATATTTGGATAAGAGTGTGGAGCTGGGAAGGAGCCGAACCTAGTAGACAGCTAGCAGTGGCCACCTAGTGATGAACCACTCAACAGTAACTCCTTAATTAGGTGTATCTTCAAGGTGTAATAAAATATAAAAAGGTAAGTTATAAAAAAAAATAACTCTGTACAGTGTGAATAATGAATAGGTAAGTTATACAGAGTACCAGCCTCAAGTGGATAATTGAAGAACTGCAATTTTTGGCACTTCTGTACTGACTTAATTTTTCAGCCCCAGAGTATGTCCCTTGATTGGTAACATTTGGTGCTCTGGTGAGTATTTTATAGTAGCGGAGAGTAAAAATATACTACAGGGGTTCTGTTCATTGAGAAAAAGGTAGGGCCTCAGTGCAACAATGAATGATCTATTCATTATTGGTTTTACTCTTTTGATTTGCCGCTGTAAAATGTCACTGGATTTATTGTTTCAGTGAATATGTTATTGAAGAAAATAACTAGGCCTCTCACCTGCCTCCCTCAGATGGCAGTTGTGATTTGAGTCAAGCCAATGTCATTGGAGTCCTCCCAGCCCTGACAGGGCATAGAGGACATGTCCATGGCTAGTCATACGGGCTTGGCCTGCCTCATACCTCCCCTGGCTTCTGTGGGACATGTGTGGTCCCGCAGGGTGCTCCTCACCCGGCTCACACCCTGGCAGTCACTGTGTCCCTGTGTGCCAGGACAGCAAAAGTCCCTGAAGCACCTCTTGAAGTTCTCGTCAAGGAAGGCGTAGAGGATAGGGTTGAGGCTGCTGTTGGTGTAGCCCAGTGCCACACAGAAGAAGTAAGCGGCCATGACGGGGGTGGTTTCGGGCACGTTGGCTGACAGAGCCTTGACCAGGATGAAGATGTGGATCGGCGTCCAGCACACCACGAAGACGGCGACCACCACCAGCACCAGGCGCGTGATCCGTCGCAGGTTGCGGTCCTTCTCGCGCGAGCCTGACAGCAGGCGTACGCTCTTCAGCCGCAAGACCATGAGCGTGTAGCAGACAGTGATGATGATGACGGGTGCGACGAAGCCAAAGATGAAGACACAGATCTTCATCAGGGTGTCCCAGTAGGAGTATGGTTCGGGGAACTGTAGGGCACACTCTGTAGTCCCTGTTAGGTACAGAATAAGAAAAACATAAAGACACGGATGTGTCAAATTCAAGATTATTTGTATAATAGTATTTGAAAGTGGTGGACATTGCCATCCCTAGAGCCACACTGGTACTAGCATGGCTAAAAGTCATGCTGTCGAATCCTGAAATGGAGTCAGGTTGACACGGCAGAGAGGCTTGTCTAAAAACTATGGGTTAAGTACACTTTGTGAAAAGAAACTCATTGTCAATGTGAACAATCTATTACACGGTCGAGGAAAGCAAAGAAAAAATTGTTCAAGCTCTATCCTCAATCAAGGAAGATCCATTATTCTGTCAATGTCATCAGGTCAAGTAGCACTAATGCAGGCTCTCACTAAACCTACAGAACATGCTCTTTATTTGAAGGATGCTTTTCCTGCAGCAAATTGATTTAATTCAAGTGAAGAATGCTGGTTTACAGCACATTCTAAGTGTTAAATTGCCATAAAGAGTGCAAAGCTGATAGCACTTCTTTGGTGAAATTAAAACTTGAGAAGGTGAAGTACAACATGCAACACGGGTCCCCTGGAACTGTGGATTCTGGGGAAAAAAAAAACTTTGAAAGTTTTTATGACTTTTGAAGGTTGTCTTTTCTTCTTTTGTTAAAGATATCCTGATGTACCATGGATGAATTGTCTTGCGATCTATCAATTGTCACAGAATCGTGAGTGTGATAGTTTCAATATCGCGGTCACCTACCCCTGATATACATAATGTATCAATACAAAGCCGATGAAAAAAATTCTTGAAAATTCAAGATACCGTTATTAGTTTTGGTGCTGCCAAGTATCATCGCGGGTATCCCAGCAGCGGACGACAGCACCCAGATGATCACATTAATGATCTTGGCCTTGATGGGCGTACGGAAATCCAGGGCCTTGATGGGGTGGCACACGGCCACGTAGCGATCCACGCTCATCATGGTCAAGGTGAAGATGCTGGTGAACATGTTGTAGTAATCGATGGAGATGAAGACTTTGCAAACCACTTCACCAAACGGCCAGGAGCTGAGCAGGTAGTCGGTGCTCTGGAAGGGCATGGTGGTGGTGACCAGAGCGTCAGCCACAGCCAGGTTGAAGATGTAGATGTTGGTGGCGGTTTTCATTTTGGTGTATCTGTAGAAGAGGAAAAAGAACAAAAGAGGCTGACTGTGTTGGTTGTGTTAAATTTCTTTTTTGTTTCATTTAAGAGAATCAATGTCAATGTTCTTCAGATTAGTTAGGGATTAGGTACACCTCATCTCCTCAATAAAGAGATTCATTTTACCAGCAACATGGCACACAAAAAGTCTTGCACAAAGGGAACTAAATAGAGGGAATATTCCATTATTTCTTTTCAGAGTTTATTAATTCAGAACATAAAATTCCAGTGCTTCGAGTTCCCCTCTCATCAGAAACAACAATAAAAGAAAAAAGATTGAAAACCCTCAATACATGAAACCAAAAAAAACTAAGATGAAAAGAAATAAGCAAACAAAACAATGTTTAAAAATTCATACACAACCAAGAAAACAAATAAAACTCAAGACAAATACAAATAAATTAAATGGAAGAAAAACATCAAAACCCATTAAAACAAAATCATGTTTTGGAAGCATATAAATAAAAGATCTGTCAGATGCTTGACATGATAGAGGGGTATAATGTAGCTAAGGAATTGAATAAAGAAAATAAATAAGCATATTTGGAAATAAATTGGTTTGTAGATGGCTAATGAAAATGCTGAAATGCATTCATCACCCAACACTTATTATGATAAGAAACGTGCAATGTGAATCAAGCTGTTAAGCTGAATATAAGAAGAAATACTGAATGTACACTAATATTGACTTTACAATTACTAAAGCACCTTTGTCTTCGGTGGAGAAAAAAATAGCCCAGGATGCTGGATTCGTGAGTTGACAAATAAAATAAAACAAAATAAATAAAAAAAAATAGAAAATATACTCCTAAACACATTCACATGAAGAAAATGAAAAAAAAAACGTGCGCAAACACCAAATAGTGCATATATATATATATATATATATATATATATATATATATATATATATATATATATATATATATATATATATATATATATATATAACCCTAAACACACACATATCTCATGTTGTTAATCAAACATCTGCTTTCGCGTGCGTAATATTCCTCAAAACTCACCTTATGATGACATACATTACCAGACAGTTGCCCACCAAGCCCACCACGAACACCACGGAGTACACCGCCACTATGATGGGGATGATCGGCGACATGGGCTCGGGCTCAGCCTCCCAGGTGCCGTTGGGTGTGTAGTTGAACATATCCGATAACCCGGGTTGCCACGTGAAGTTCGGGACGCACTCCTCCGACTGGCCGGAGGAACACCTGTCTTCCTTGTAGATGTGCACCACGCCGCTCTCCATGCTGCCCGAAAGACGCCTGCCGGAGCGCAAAGTGACAGCTCAGCTGACACAGATGTCGGTCAAAGCAGCACACGCGCGCGCGCACACACACACACAAAGAAAAAGAAAAAAAAAACAACAACAAGCAGACAACACCATCCCTATACAAGTGTGAAAATCACCGTACCTGTTCCAAAAAGTCCGCACGAAAAGAGGAAAGACTGAAAGGGAGCAGTTTTACAGGAGGTTCAGTCAGCTGTTGCGATCCGAATGATGGAAATAAATGAAAAACGCAAGGTTTCTCTTCTGGGTAGTTGTGGACGAGCAAGGAGGGGGGGAGAAAAAAGCACTGCCTGTGCCACCGCTGCGTCCCCGAAGGTGCGCACTGGAAGCCCGCACTGCTCATACAGTGACATCAGAGGCTGAACCAACAGATATGACAGCATCCTGCATGAAGAGAAAGACTCCAGCAGCTGGGAATATATATACATTCTCTACATGTAAAGCTTTACTTTAGATAAGTCATATTTTGGCACAAGGGTTTTTGGCACACTGGCACCACTGATTACTAATTCATATATAAGATCACAAGTTAGTTAATAGAATGTAAAGGTAAAATGTAAAAATAAAAAAAAATACTATCACTGCTGCCACAATATGTTCCCTAGCAACTCATGTGAGACCTACCACTGCAATACAAGGTTTGAATAACCCTCAGACAATTGCAACTCCATGGGTCAGCAGCACCAAATTATGAGCAGCCTGTAAAACAACACAGACACAGAGTGACTGCTATTATACAGTAAAAGTGTATTCTGAAGTCAGGAACAAACCAGCAGGCTTTAATCTAATTTTGGTGCTCGAAAAAAAGAGAAAAAAAGAGTCCTTTTTACAGTTTTTTTCATGGGCGTTTATTTATGACACACTTTATACTTTATCAACCCAACTATTTCCCAACTGCCATAAAGCGTGAATGTATCAATCAACCTCTCAGCAACTCAAAATGTAGCAGTTCTGGTGAGAGAAGGAAATATACCTCCAAATAATATCCCTGTCAACAAAAATCACTAAGAAAGGCTGATTTTCTCAAACCAGCCACTCTTTTCCTTTTTTTTGTCCTTCAAAAGATGGGAGGCAGATTTCAAGCAGCACATGATTAAGCAAATGCTGTTTTTTCCCTCCCTCATTTCATGCACTTGTTGCTTGGAGACCTACCGGGTGTTGCTTCAGTAACAAAGCCTTTCTGTAGGTTTCTTTCTATTGTTAAGGTCTGTACAGGCTTGAAACTGAGAGGTGGACATTTGTGTCATGTACAAATTTGAAACAACTTTATTGATGCTGTATTTGAACCTTGAGCAGGCAGTTGTAAAACTTCTTTTCCTATAAGGGGAAAGAAGACTTTTAGTTGTTTTTATTTATGCTTAATCCTAATAACTGTCCTGCAAATATGCGTTTTCTACACATACACAATCTACTACTCATCTCCTGGCACAATGTTTCTTTTTTTTTGATCCAGAGGAGAAGTAGTAGAGAAGGTTGAGTATAAAGGCCTTTTTAAATTGTTCTTTCCTTTGCATAATAATCCAAGGTTCTGTCTATTCAGTAAAAGCTTTGATTAATGCTTTTTATGAAGAAGACAGGAATTCAACACGAGAGTTTGCTCGTTCAATTTCTGGAGAAAAAAAAAAAAACGCTATGAAAAATACTGCCGCTTTTTGTTGGTGATTTCCCAAAGGAAAAATCCCCAAAAGCCATTGTTATTCAAGGGTGCTTCAGGACTGTAGTTGGAAATATCCAGCATCTCATTTAAGTGCATTTCATTCATCCTTGTTTTGAAAAATGTCACAACCCTTCACAAGCGATTCCCAGATCTGTCCTGGAGTAGCCCTCTTCCCGCCCGTCGGAGATCTCTCCCAGCTCCAAAACGGCTGATTTAAAATGTCATCACGCTGCTTCAGGAGCTCCTTACGACACGGTCATTTGAATCGGCTGTGATGGAGCAGAGAGAGCGATTACATCTCCCGCAGCAGCAAAATTCACGATCATCCCCATCACCTGTACTCTGCTTCACCATTCAGCCAGAACCTCTTACACTAGGAAAACACATTGCTTATGTCATAGAGACTCCTGCGCTGGGCCTGGCGCATACGCAGAAAAAGTTCTGTATTTATTTCCACTTTATGCGACCTATAGAGACTGCGCAGTAGAGTCACCTCCCATGATTCTTTGGGGCCTCCCATCATGGGTGATGAGAACATCTAAACTGTGAACAAATTCACATTTGAGTCATTTAATTCACTTGCTGACCACATTAAAAACTGTTCAAAGAAAAATAACTGAACAGCTGGGAATATAGAATTTTCCGGCCGTTCCGAAAGATTCTGGCCGTTAGAAAGATTCTGGCCGTTAGAAAGGTTGTTGATGGATAAAAATTCCATAACTTAAAAATATGGAATACAAAGATGAGTATTTAACAGGGTCATAGCTGGGGGTGTCCTGTCAACAGTTTTACAAACTTCTTTTTTACCATTGCGGTCTATGGGAAAAATGCATAGATCGCATGAGAGTTTTTGTTGCAGTACCACCACTGGCCAGTGGAAAAAATCGGCGTGCCTCCGAGAGGTGATACCCTATCCAGGTTTTATAATATATCCATGGTCTCAACCTTTATACCCCGTGAAATCCCGCCTATTCTGACCAGTTCTATGCCATAGAACCGGTCCTTCCCCTTCATTGGCAAAAGTTCTGTTTTCCACCATTAGAAAGTTCCTATGACATCTTCATCGAAATACATTGTATAACTTTTTGGTTCAGTGCTTATCTTTTTCTTTCATTAGAATACATTGGTTGGCCCTTTTGATTTAAATATATATATATATATATATATATATATATATATATATATATATATATATATATATATATATATATATATATATATATTGTTACTGGCTCCCTTGAGTGGTGACCTTGACACACTTACGGTGAGTACAGGCACTTTTGAGCGGTTCATCACAACAATACACAGCTAATAAAGTAGTTTTTCCACTACACTCACATGCTACAAATTGCTTTAAAGGCATCAGGTCATCACAAGGTTGAGACTACCTGTTCCTCACTGAGGAGCAGAAAATTCATTTTGACAGATTTATATATCCCCATGATATGTAACATGTTTGGTGCTGACAATACTGCAGCAGGTTTGTCAGAGCTTTCTTTTTTTGGATGAAAACAGCTGCTTGCTCCGGTGATGAAAACAGTGAGAAGGAACCAAAATAGTAACATGGCAGGCTGTGAAAAAACACAATAAGCCGAAAGATGCTAAACTCTCTACAAAGCTGAGGGCAACTACAGATCTATGCGTAATCTATGTGTAGAGGCCGTTGCTACAAGCAACCCTTTTTTATACAACACTGTCTCTTAGAAATTACTGTATGTTTATACTATTATATTGTTTCCCCAATTACCGCTGTTTGCACTTGCCTGGATTATAATCAGAAAGGCCGGAATTAAACACCTCACTGTGCATGTAGATCCATGACTTCCTGACAGGCAGATACACATCCTAAGAGTCATCTTTAAAATTGGAGTGAGAAATATTATAATTAAATATTTTATGATATAGCAGTTCTTTGTGGCTGAGGTTATTAAAGAGTAATTTAAAAGTCCCATATCATGGAAAATGCCATTTTCATAGCTTTGTTGACTATAGAGAAGGTCTAGGTGTTGTATAAATATTGTTCCATGCATCAAACACTCAATCCACAGAGAAATGCACATGAGCTGCAATCACAAACTATGTCTTAAATGGCTTGATTGTACTTTATTGAAGTTGTGATGTCATAACTATAGATATCACCCACCGCCATATTCACAGGCATTCAAATGAGCCAATTAGAGGAGAGGGCCATTAACATTAACGACACAGGCACAGAATGACCAATCTAGAGAAGCTGTAAAACTAGTAAACTATCATATTAGAGTTATCAAAATGTCCACAGAAACCCAGAAAAGTAATGATATGGGACCTTTAACATTAAACAGACATTATTTGACTTAATATATTATATGTAGTCTACAGTTTACACTTAATTACCTCCACCAAGGAGGTTATGTATTAGCTGGTGTTTGTCTGTCATTTTGTTTGTTTGCTCGTCTGTAGAAAAATAACTCAAAAAGTCTGGGGCGGATATTTGTCAAACTTTATACTATATCTTCATGTAGTAATTTTATAGACTATATTGTAAACATTGTATTGCCTGTTGTGGACCAAATAATCAAACTAATAGTGTAAAAGCACCATAAAAGTGAGTTATTATTATTTTCATGTATAAAGCTTAGTTTGATGAAAAATCTGAAACTGCAATGTTGGGTGGGAGTTACAGTATGCTTGGCAGAGGTCTGCGCTCTCAGAGCGCTTTTCTAGGTACACAATTGATTTTTACCGTGTCTATTGGGGAATAAAAGTAATTTACTTTTTTCCAGGCACAATATTTCTGCCTTCAAGGGTGCAGAAGTATAGAAGTGGGTTTGTTCAACCTTAAACAAGATGTTACTATGTAATTACTGTGTAATTCCATAATAACAATGACTACTTCTTTGACTATCAGAACCTATTTTGCTTTAATATTGTATGAAGTGTTAAAACAGTCTCTTCATCACTTTGTACAATATGTGCATGTTTGTAAAGCAGACAATAATCGCACATCTTGTCTTCATGTTTCCCATCATGTTTTTTTTCCCATCAACCTACAATCTCATCTATAAAAGGAACACCCTTTAGGCCTGTACTGTTCCTCTCCATTCTCTGCTCTTTGGGTCTTCAATCTGTTCCCATTGAAGAGGCAAGGTGAAATTCATTGGGCTCTACAACTACAGATTGCACCCATTAAGAACCATTTGTTATCGTGGCAGAGCTTGTAATAATGTCTCGTTACCGCTCAGTACACTGTGATTTATATACATCACAGTGCTTTGTTGGAAACGCTCAGAGAGGGAGATGGCATTTTTTTGTTGCCAGCGAGCGCCACGTATCTTCAACCCGTCAACTTTAATGCAGACATCACAGCTTTGCCGTAAGTTTTGTGGCATTGTATTTGTGAGATATAAAGAGCACATATCATGCAAATTTATAATTTCATCTTTTCATTTTTATGACGCATAATATCAATACGTTTAGGGTTATATAAAAACTATCCATTGCATCAAACAGAGGAATATTTGTTCTTTTCTTTTATACTTAAAATAAGAAATTGAAATGTTACTCATACAGGGTTTTTTTCCTGTAGAAAAATAGTAAGACAACGTTTTTATGTTTTAAGCAAAAAAAGTAAGTTTCTAAGTGCTTCCTCTCACATGATGTCATCACCTTCCTGCCCCTTCCTCCTGAGGAAAGACGAAGACAAGCCCTTCCAGAAATTTTATTTAGATTATTATGATTTTCAACCCTGTCATGCACATATCTATCTAATCATTCATGTCCCTGGAATAATCCCCCAAAAACGAATTTTGTACATAAATAAATTGGTGGTTGTTTATGGGAAGATGGAAAAAAAAGATACATAACATGATTGTTAGTGACTCAAATGATATAATTATATGCATGAACCCAGAAAATAGATGATGTGGGACCTTTAAAAAGAAAGCTGCCTGAGTTCAGCACTGGTAAGACCAAAGAGCTGCATTATAGGAGCATGGGGAAACTGGATGTACTGTGTCCACTCTGTGAGCAAATCAGGCTACATGTTCATTTGGTGGAGCAGCTGGACCAAGGCTTTTAATGTTAACAGAGACATTATTACCATGCCCCACAGGTCACTCATAGACCAGTTTAGATTTAATTACTGCCGTTGTACAAGTGCAACCAAAACACAATGCCTTAAAAAGGCAATAGGCAACTTATTCAAAAAGAGTAAGGTCAGAGATCAATACAATGGTATAGGCACACTTTAAAAGGAGGACAATCTAAAAAGACAATGGCTGGTATAGTAAACAGAACTGCATGTGTAGCGTCAGCAGAAATAGGGACTTGATCAATATATAATAAATAGAAACAGCTATCATTATCTCGACCAATAACAAGGGAAGCCACCATTCTTACACATCTGTAATCACATCACTTCTTCCAGCTGCTGACATCAAGCTGCTCCACTTGTAAGGAGAAACACCTTTAAAATGTCCTTCATCCCTTCAGCCACTTCTGAGTGAATCACAATAGACTCATACAGACATTTTGCACCTGAATTAGCATTCATGGTGATGTTGATGCTATTTATATATTGTTATTGTTATGTTTGTCTACCTTTGGCTTCAACTGAGCTGCATCAAGGTAATGAGGCAATTTATTTTATTGTGTGACAGACGGTAAAGTTTTTGAAGAAAAGAAATTTTCTCAACCCAGTTCAGATGACTTACTCGGTAAGAGTCTAATTGGGGATGCATTTGATTCGGGGATGAATATTAATGCAGCAGAACCAGACCTATTGTCATTCTTCTTTCTTATCAAAATCTAGTGATCTCATGTTTAGCCGCATGAGATCTTTCCACTGCTGGTTGTTGAGTTGATGCCTAGATAATAATGTGGGCTTCATAGATAATTGGTTGACGGTCTGGGGGAAACCTGGTCTGATAGCAAGCAACAGCATATACCCTACTTTAGATGGTTCCGCTGTCTTATCTAGAAACATGGCTGCAGTCAAAAACTCAGACAATCCAGAGTTGAGTCCAGGAGGCGGAGTCTCAGTCCAAAACGCTTCTCTGCGCTCAATTTAGAGCAGGAACTCACACAAAACTTCATAGAGACCATTTAATTTACTTAAATCATCTATATCAATAACAGGAGATAACTTAATTCCATTTAGCACCAATACAGCTAAAGTGCAGCAGGATTTCAGAGCGAATTGTGGACATTTAACAATTACATATCTGTCATCCAAAACTGTATTAATACACAATCTGTTATCAGATTATAATAGTGATTTATTCTGATTTATCCACTCCTCCCAGCCATATATTAATACGCATTTTCCATGAGACATCAGCCGAGGTAGTGGAGTTGCAGCCATTTTCCACTCAAGTTTATTGATCAGCTCTGAGCCAGGGTGTAACCACACATCCTTTGATGTGCTTTGCTCCTCTCCAGAATGTTGTGTTGCTGTTGTACAATCCGTAGCTCATTGAAGTCAATCTGTGAAGTGTGATTTTGGATTATACAAATAAAATTGACTTCATCACCCACAATGCAACAAAACAGCTGAGAGTCCGCTCATAAATGAGTTTTCTTGTATGGTGACAAACCGGACTTTGCAGACATTCACTTTGCTGTTCTGGTTTTTGGGCAGAAACTTTACTATTTTGGTTTGCTGTCATTGTTATTTTTGTGCTGTCCTGCCTTGGTGAAGGTGGTAATATTTATACCCACAGTTTGAAGACTTAGTATTCAGTATAAGGGAACCTAGCCACTTATAATTTTATCCAGAGTGAACCAAAAACAGTAAAGATTCTGGCCTTTAAATCAAAGCAAAGAGATGAAAAAAGATAAAATGCTCCATAGAGCCGAGAGAGAGATTTGGGTGATCATTCTTTATGGCTTTGTCATTTTCATGAAGTCATTTGATCCATCGTTCATATAAAAGTAATGGATTAGAGCAGCTTTAAACTCGGGCACCCAGGTGTTGCATATGGACAAGTTCCTCATTCAGATCCAACTCAGTGGTTCCGAGCGAGTGTCCAAAATCACTATTAAATGACCCAGGGACACTTCGGAAATTTTACTGAATGGATTTAAACAGACGGGCTACTCAAGTAAAATTGCTATTTACAGGGATGTTTGAGTAGAGCAAGAAACTCTGCACACAGCCCAGTAGAAAAATGGTTTATGTGCATCTACACTCTGTCATGAATGACTTTTAAAGGTGAGCTCTGAAAGCCTGGGGAATTGGGGAATTTGGGTGAATAATGTCCATAAAACTTAGCTGATTTCAAAGCAGGATTACCGGTATCCACAGCTTAATGTTACAAACAAGAGCATTATGTTCATTCTTGAGAGTGAGGTGTAAGCACTTGGTGTCTGTGTCTCTCCTGGGATGCAGACTACAAAAAATTGAGCTTGTCTTGTTTTCATTGTCACTATGGGAACAGACAGTCACTGACCCTTGTTTATAAAAGCAAAAGGATTTAATCAATGGAGTAAAGAAGCAATACTTTTAAATACTTTCTAATATTACAGTCAGCCAGGCACGCAATTGGAAGCATGTGCCAGAAATTTGCATCTCGTTGCTCTTCACATATTAAATTACGAGAATATTCATTAAGAATATGCACCAGACACTTCATACTGAGACGGGAAACAGAAGCCAGTCACCGCCTCAGGGGATTCTCATCCATAAAACAGGCCTCAGAAACTGAGTGTGCGCGCAAACAATTGGCTTCACTCTTAGCCCTGACCCTGAACAAATGTGGGTAGCATAACAAAAAGGCAGTGGGGAAGAAAAACCATCTGTTTCATAGTCCAGAGTTCACTCAGTTGTTGCAGGTGAGCGTGCACGAGGATCAACCACTGTAAATAGCGCTCTGAGAGCAGAGCGGGGCCAGGCTACCACAGCCAGAGGCAGTGAGCTTCTACATAAATATTGACTATGTCTATGTCCCAGCTCTCCAGACCTTTTAGGCGTCAAAGCAAAAGGGATGTCTGCATCAGATTTTGCAAATACAGAAACCAGATTTGAATGCCTGCTAATTAAAGGTCATGCTCATCGTGCTGTTCATCTATTGAGGTTGAGAACTCATATGCAGAAGAGCATCAAGGTGTCACTTAGAGTCCATACAGATTTAAGTAAGATTTAAGTTTAATTATGTTTAGACATTTTCAGTATGAATGGACAGGGTAGTATGATTACCTAAAAGGTCCATAGTTGAAAAACATTTATTCTCCTCATGGAGTTAAGCAAGATATACGTATAAAAAAAATTGTGACTATACTGCAGAGTCCAAATTAAAGACCAACAATGCATGCTTAAACAATTACTCCACCAATTAAGACTCTTCCACGTGAAAACATATTAAAATGAAATGACATTGACAGTCCTATAGCGAGAATTACAGATATTTCAGACCATTACTGGCTTGGGGCAGCACTACTTATTTTTCTAATAATAAATTTCCAGCAGGCTGTTCACAGAAGAGCATAAACCTGACCTTCATAGAAAAGATTTAGTTTCAAGCTGCAGTCACTCAGTCATTTTCTATACCTGCTTATTCCTTACTAGGGTCGCTGAGGTTTGCTGGAGCCAGTCAGTCATAATCCCAGCACATTGCAAGCGAGAGGCATGGATACACCCCAGATGGTTGCCAGCCTATCATGGGGCACACACACCATTTACTCACACACTCACATATATGGGCAATTTAGAGTCTCCAATTAACCTCAGCATGCATTTGTACTGTGGAAGAAAGCCGGAGAACCTGGAGAAAACCCATGCAGACACAGGGAAGACATGCACACTCCACACAGAAAGGTCCAGGCTCAAAGATCTTGCTGTGAAGCAGCTTTAAGCTACAGTATATTCTTAAAAATGGGCCAGTTGCACAGAGACATTTTAAGGCTAGTCTACCAATATGATGAAAATTAATTTCAATGCAAAAACAGACTTGATCTGACAGTTCCCTGGATAACTGCTGCTGTTCACTTTCATTTGTTGCATGAGAACACAAGATGTCAGGACTTCCAAATCTTCACAGACAAACAGATGGCCTGGATGTTTGTCAATGACATTCAAATCTAACTCTAGTTTGCATCATGAATTCTTCCAGATCTTATCATCATCCTTCAAACCTGGAGAGAGAAGTAATGGACATCTCTTTGTTTCCAGTCTGTTGGTCACCAAACCTCTAATTATTCTTTGCAAAAGCTGTCATAATTTTCCAACTGAACTTTTAGATTAATAGCTTCTCTTAAATTTTAGAGATTTAATTCCTCTCAACACCTAAACAAGCAGCACAAAATCTCCAGAAGCAGATCACAAGCAACAGGCCATTGTTGTCCCATTACTCAAAGCCAATAAGGCAGCCACAGCACCAGAGCAGATAATACTTTAAATGGTTTTACTAATTCTGTCCACCACATGGCCCATAAAATTTCCAGAAGCTCAGCAAAAAAATATGACATATTATCAGATATGGGGATGCTCTGCTGAATCCCAAGATTGGTTGTCCCAAACCCATTTTCCCAGAGATTGGGTCTTTAGATGAGTATATTCATATTATCCATTTGCCTTTTGGTCATAATTAAGGTCTAGGTACTATATAAATACTGTCCCATCTTGCAAGGACCAGGCTAATACACCTTCAGAGGATTTAGAAATCAGGCCTTGCACCCCACATTTACCACCCATGACATCATTTATGTTTTTTTGAAACCAAAGTGTTGTCTCTTTTTAATCCAGAGCCACAGGCCTACCCTGTCCCTCAAATGATCAATCCACAGAGGAATGTACACAAGCTGTACTCAGATACTGTGCCTTAAAATTTGCCATCAAGACTTGTGTGAGATTGGATTGTCACGACTATATAGCCACCACCCACCCGCCCATTTACAGCTAAAATAGGAATATTCTTCCAATAAAACACAGGAAATGTGTACAATATGGGACCTTTAAAGTGATTTTAAATACATGTAAACATGACTACATTAAAGATGTCTGATCTGATTAAGCAAATATAGATGAACCTCAGGTTGAGGGAGAAATCAGTAACAAACAACAGACCAGATGAACACAATCACACTGTTTTGCCCAAGCCTAGTGTTTACTGCAAGCTGTTTTATGAGGTGAAAGTAATTCTTGTCTTCCTTGCTAATATACTCCCAAATATCCCTCATTTTGCTGCAGAGCTGCAAAATGCAGAGCTATGGGCACATAACTCAACCCCTCAAGCCAATTGTAGAGTCACAGTTTAATTCTTCTATCCCCAGTCCCAATGTACTTCGGGCAAGAGGCAGGGATACATCCCAGAGAGGTTGCCAATCTACCATGGGGCACACATACCTACAGGCAATTTAGAGGTAACCTAAGCAATGTCTCTGGACTGTGGTAGAAAGCGAGAGAACCCACACAGACACATGGAGGACATGCAAACCCCACACAGAAAGTATTGAACCTGCAACCGACTTTCTTTGAGACAACAGAGCTACCCATTATACAAAGAGGTCATGCTGCCTCTTTGTATTTTCCTTTTGGAAATTGTGAGAGTGGCCTTTAAAAAACTGTATGTGGGACCCAACTACATAGCTTAGACTTAGACTACATCTTCAACAGACGCTGCTTATTAAAGTTCTGTCCATCCACTCAGATGGTGTGCACCCACTTGAGGACAGGGTACTTCCATCTGACCTTTGTGTATTTTTGGCTACAAAAAAAAAAACAGATACAAGAACGCCTTTGTTCCTGTCTCCATTAGAGCACTGAATGCCAATAAGAAAATGTAATGTTTGTATGTATCTTGCTGCTCCCTTGCTGCTATCTTATGTAGAGTAGCACTAGCCTTCCTTGAGTGGTTTGCAATTAGATCTACAAAAACACTCTATTTCTTTGTTTCTGTGCCTTAAATCCCAGATATCTATTTATCTGGTGGTGCCTCTTCCTCTTACTCTTGTGTATTTACTGAGATATTGGTGAGTGATTTTCTTGTATGCCAACGTAGAGGGGTTGTTGGGAATACTTAGCCTACTTCCCTAACAACTGCTATCAACTGTCTATGAAACCTATATTCTGTTTCAATGTTTTATGTGATTGTATGTCTCTTTGCCTGCTGCAACCCAATTTTCCTTCTGGGATATTTATGAAATTGAACTTGAACCATCAACGCCCTACCTCCACGTCATCCTAAGGCCTGTACAAAACCAGAAAGCTGTGAGCAGCATGAGACTGGAAGTAAATGGTGGACCTGAAACTTCTACCTCTAATTTTGACCTGAGATCAGCATCATCAACCTTAGATTGAAACTTGTGCTATGTACATCATAGAGCTTACAGTCCTATGATTGCAAGAGGCTTAAGTATGCTGATCTGGCAGCACAAGAGAGCAGAAAGCTAAAGTGTGCCTGGTGGAAGTTGGCTGCAGAGGATTCGTAGGCATGTCAACATTCAGGCTGCTTAAGGACATGGGAATCTGAAGCCAGGTTCAACGTCAAGCCATCAAATCCTTCTCCGTGCTGCTGAAAGGGTAAGCCAGTAGCTCTGGATTAGGAAGAGACAACACCCGGGTTCCGAAATAACATAGATGACGTCAAAGGTGGTGAGTGTGGGATGCCAGGCCTCATCACTAAATCCTCTGGAGGTGTAGTAGCCTGGTCCTTGTAGACTCTCCTAATATATTTCATTTGTACAGAGAGTCTGGCCACTATGCAAAACCCATGAATATACTGAAAACCCAGATGGAATACTGAAGGAAAATGAAAACTGAGCAGAAATGCAAAGGTGGGCAGAACCAGAATGGAGGTGTAGTGGGCTATTCAGTGAAACCCTCATCAAGGATGGTGCCCACTAAGACAAGTCAAGTCAATTTTATTTGTATAGTCCAAAATCACAAATTACATACATTGTATAAGGAAAAAAAACTTTAATGGGGAAAAATGGAAGAAACCTCAAGAAGAGTAACAGAGGAGGGATCATTCTTCCAGGATGGACAGGCATGCAATAAATGATGTGTGCGCAGGATGGAAACAATACATTTAGGACAGGAAAAGAGTTGAGTAAGGCATTCATTCGAATAACAGAAAAATATTGATTCATGTTGTATGTGTAGAATGAGTTTACAGAGATCAATTGCATTCCAGGTGATCCGCAGTGGGTCATGAGTGTTACAGATGGAAGAAAGAGAAGCTTATAGTATCCCATGAGTTCCCTGCAGTCTAAACCTATTGCAGCATAACAATGTTCTATGCTAACCAGGACCAGCCCTAACTATAAGCTTCTTCAAAAGGAAAGATTTTAACCTGTTCTTAACTATAGGGAGGGTGTATGCATTGTGTATAAAAAACCTGACACGCACACAAGATTTTCTTCATGGGGCTTGCACCATGGACTCATGCAGAGAGAGGGATGCTGGAACTTTCCTCAGCCTGCTAGCATGCCACTGTGATCAAGTAGGAATGTAGTGGGGCTGAGAAGGTGTCTGGCAAGAACGAGGCCATCTTGTTGTGTCATAGTGGCTGCCAGGCCCTGACGCAGTTGGAGACCTGAAGGGAGGGTGGTTCTTATTAACCTTTCCCTTCATCTGCCGCTGCCATGTAGCAACAGCCTGTCTAATCTGGGCCAGAGAGGGCGTAGAGATATTCAATTCATGTCCAAGCATCAGGAATGTGGGTGACACCAGTGTTGCGGAGGGTTGACATGCTCTGTAGTGCAGCAAAGTCTGGTTGACTTGAATGTCTCTTCAAATGCACAGCCTCGGGCCAGGTGTGCGCAGATTCTGTTCTTCAGTGTTGCATTGAAACACTCTACTCCACCATTGGTTTAAGGGTGGTAGAAAGTGGTTTGAATGTGTTTCTGGACAGAAAGTCAGAGAACTCCACAGATGTCATCTGATGGCCATTATCTGGTGTTATGGCCTGAGGCACACCGCATGATGTGCAACGTCACCATCCCCACTGGCACAACCTCTGGCCATGGATGGTTTATGGAGTGGATGGTTTATACGACAACCAGGAAGAGTCGGCTGTGTGGACCACCCCAGCCATGGATTTCCCCACAGATGTCCAACTGTATATGTTCCCAGGGGCTGGAAGGCCAAGGGAGCAATTGAAGGGGAGGGGTTGACGGGGATCTGGTTTTCCCAGTGAAGAGTCATGCTGAGCAGTCCTAGACCAGATGCTCTATATTGATGGCCAGCCACCACACTACCTTATGGCACCGCTGCATGAGCTTCACGATTCCCAATTGAACCTCACGTGCCATTGACAGAACATGAGCATGCAGATTGTGTAGGATGAAGGTGCAGAACTCTGAGACACATGGGTCTACCGAGCAGGAGAGCTCGTCTTTTACCTGAGCAAATGGCCTCAGCTCTACTGGAATGCACAACAGCCATGTATGATGGCACAGAAGAGGTTGGGGCTATGATGGAGCAAGAAAGGAAGTCCAGCACTACGCTTTCTCTGCCTGGCGTGAAGATGAGGTTGAAGTGGTACTTGCAGAGATGTTATGCCCAGTGATGGAGTGGGAGAGGCTTCTGTCCTGAACCTGACATAAAGAGCACTGTTGTGAGGGCATGGTGGTCCATACTCATGGACCACCATAGACGTACATATGTCACTTGCATACCCACATACAGGCTAATGCCTCACGTTACCCACAGAATATTGCTCTTCTGTAAGTGTCAGGGCTTGAGATGCAAGGCAAGGGGTGCTGTTTGTGAGTAGTAAGCTTAAGAGCAGTAAGCCTAAGGGTTGCCTTTTGGAAGTTGGCTGCAGAGGGTTCTAGGCATGTCAACATTCAGAAGCCAAGTTCAACGTCAATCCTTCTCTGTGCTGGTGAAAGGGTAAGCCAGTGTCTCTGGATTAAGAAGGGACATCACCTGGGCTCCTAAATAACAGATGATGTCAAAAAGGGTGAATGTGGAATACCAGGCCTCATCGCTAAATGTCTGGAAGTAGTAACCTGGTCCTTGCAGAACCTAGTAATGTATTTCATTTTTAGTGTCTTGCCACTTTCCAAAGGCCACAAATACAGTCATGGCCAAAAGTTTGAAAACGACACAAATATTACATTTTCTCAAGTCTGCTGCTTCAGAGTTTTTATATGTTTTTGTCAGATGTTTCTAAGTTATAATGAAATACAATTAGAAGCATTTCATCAGTATCAAAAGCTTTTATTGAGAATTAACAAAATTCATGCAATAGGTCAATATTTGCAGTGTTGACCCTTCTTTTTCAAGACCTCTGCAATTCTCCCTGGCATGCTGTCAATCAACTTCTGGACCAAATCCTGACTGATGGTAGTCTATTCTTGCATAATCAATGCTTGGAGTTTGTCAGAATTTGTGGCTTTTTGATTGTCCACCCACCTCTTGAGGATTGACCACAAGTTCTCAATGGGATTAAGATCTGGGGAGTTTCCTGGCCAAGGACGCAAAATCCTAATGTTTTGTTCCCCGAGCCATTTTGTTATGACTTTTGCTTTATGGCAAGGAGCTCCATCATGTTGGAAAAGGCATTTTTAATCACCAAACTGCCCTTGGATGGTTTGGAGAAGTTGCTCTCAGAGGACGTTCTGGTACCATTCTTTATTCATGGCTGTGTTTTTAGGCAAGATTGTGAGAGAGCCCACTCCCTTCACCAAAAAGCAACCCCCACACATGAATGGATTCAGGATGCTTCACTGTTGGCATGAGAAAGGACTGGTGGTAGCGCTCACCTCGTCTTCTCTGAGCAGGCCTTCTTCCAGATGCCCCAAACAATCGGAAAGGGGATTCATCAGAGAAAATGACTTTACCCCAGTTCTCAGCAGTTCAGTCCCTGTACCTTCTGCAGAATATCAGTCTGTCTCTGATGGTTTTACTGGAGAGAGGTGGCTTCTTTGCTGCCCTCCTTGACACCAGGCCTTCCTCCAAAAGTCTTCACCTCACAGATGCCCTCACACCTGCCTGCTGCCATTCCTGAGCAAATTCTGCACTGGTGGTGGCCTGATCCCGCAGCTGAAACACCTTCAGGAGATGGTCCTGTTGCTTGCTGGACCTTTTTTGGCACCATGGAGCCTGTTTGGCAACAATTGAACCTCTCATCATCATCCGTGTGTGTGATCACCACTGTCACTGTGTTGTACAGCTCTGAAAGTCCGAAGCTCCGCCGTCATTTCTGGGTACATGATCCTCTCTGGAGGTGCACAGAGCTTGGCTGGTTTCTACTGGAGCTCTGCCTGGACGACGCGGCTCCGTTGTCCGTTACTGGTAATAAGTGAATTTCTCGGTGTCATGGAGATGTGGCGTGAATCTCAACGCTGATTGGTTGTCGCGCTATGTCATCCTGCGAATTTGCCCGAAAAGTTCAATATTTTCAACTTGACGCGACAGGCGAATTTCACGTCGCGAAGCGTGATTTTTCGCCACTTTGCGTCCATCGCGTCGCAAAATCGCGTCCATCACGTCACGCTGCAAAAAAATCGCGTCTTCTCATTGACTTAACATGTAATCATGTTGCGCTGTCGCGCAAATTTTGGTCCGGTGTGAACAGACCACACATGGGTCGAGATGATGCGTTATTGGAAGTCGGAACTCGGAGCTCTGAACAACCTAACATCAGAACTAAGCACTTCCCAGCTTAAAAACTGGGATATCATTGAATACAGAATAAAAGAAAAAGGATATTGATTGAATGAAAGGAAAACCTCAACGTTTGTACTTGTATAGATGCAAGATTTCAGTGCTTCTGTGACTTCAAACTTCCAATTTACGAGTACAACTGAATGCACCTCGTTGCAGTTCTTTCGGCCGGCATCCGACACAGCGCAAGAGTTTTCACGGTTCACCAAGTTAAAGCAAGAGTAACGAGACCATTCGTTTTAAAAATGTAAGCAATGGAAAGTACAGATACTTGTGTGAAAATGTAATGAGTAGAAGTCAGAAGTAGGCAGAAAAAATAGTAATGGAGTAAAGTATAGATACCTAAAAAGTGTACTTAAGTACAGTAACGAAGTATTTGTACTTCGTTACTTGACACCTCTGCTGTTAATATACTGTACACTCAGCTGCATTCTGGATCACCTGGAGAATCCTTATAGACTTTTCAGAGCAGCCTGAAAATAAAGAATTGCAGTAATTCAGCCTGGAAGTAACAAATGCATGCTTTTTTTGCATATACAGATGTACATATGATTAAACATGATTCCCAGATTTCTTACAGTGGTACTAGGAGAAAAGAAGATACCATCCAAAGTAACTATATCACTGGATATTGAATTTCAGAGGTGTTCAGGCCCAAGCACAATAACTACACAATAACACATTTTTGTCTGAGTTTAGTTTCATAAAGTTGCAGGTCATCCAGGATTATATGGCCTGATGACATGCTTGAGGATTTGCTAGATGGCTGGCTTCATTTGGCCTAATTGACAGATACAGTTGTGCATCATCTGCGTAACAGCGAAAATGAATAGTCTTTCCTGATAATTATACCTAAAGGAAGCATATAAAATGTGGAAAGTATTGGTCCAAGCACAGCACCATGTGGAGCTCCATGTCTAACCTTTGTATGGATAGAAGAAACATTGATAACCTGAATGAATTGGACACAATCTGAGAGATAGAACTTAAACCATCTCAGTGACATACCAATAAGATGTGTTTGTTGAGTAGGTTGATATTTTGGATGAAGAAATCAATGAAGCTAGTTCAGAAAGGTTGATTTAAGAAAAGGAGTCATGGTAGATGTTAGGTCTTTCATCTACCTCTATGATCCCTGTGTGTGAGGGCAGATTGGTACCAGTTGGGGCCAAGAGGTGATAAACTATAGTTCTAATTATCAGAATTTTGTCATTAAAGAAGCACATGAAGTTATTGCTAACGAGAGCTGTAGGAATATGTAGATCAATAGATTAGTGACTTTTTGTCAGTGTAGATAAAGTGCTAAAAAGGAACTTTATGTTGTTTTTTTTTTAGTGTGGGTGGCTCTGGCATTATAGAGGGCCTTCCTGTAAGTTCTGAGACTCACTTTTGTGCAATCTTCCAATTTGGTGAAACACCATATTTGTTTGAGTCTTTGCAAACCTAGCTTCAATTTAAGGGTTTGAGAGTTATCTCAACTCAACTCTTTTTTGTTTAACTAACCTCTATTTTTGAAGAGTGATGGTGACAAGAGCTGTTCACAGTGAGCCTGCAGTGCTCTCAACATGATCGATTTCAGATGAACAAGCAGTAGCATAGAAACCTGCAGCTGTGGTGAGGCAGGGCAGTGAATTAAACACCGATGGAATCACTTCCTTGAATTTAGATATAGCAGTATCAGTTAGACATCTCGTGAATATATTCTTGTGAGATGAAACCTGGTGATGTTGTCCTTGTTTCCACTGACAATAGCAAGGTGTTGGGTATGTGCAATATTTTTTCTCCCAATTAGTCTTAAATAAAATTCCAACACACCCATACATTTTCAACTCTTGACTCTTCCTAAGGGGCTCTCATACATAGAAATGTTTCCTATTGAAGATAAATATAAATTTATCTTCAGATGTGAACCTAAACCCCCATGTCTGCCCACCGATCCAAGGCCTTCTTAATTTTACAGAACTGAACAATATTATTTTCCCTCTTCCAAATCAAATTTAATCAATTTGTATTTCAAGTGCAGACTCACCATGTAACATGGTCCCAAAACACTTTACAGTTTACAATAAAGCAGGCGAAGGTCATAATGCAGTCAAAATATGTTTAAAGATTTACCATCACATTAAAAAGGACTGGACACATGCCTGAGCCTTTGGGTGTACCATTCTCAATGTCAACAGATTCAGAAGGAATTCCCCAAGCTCTGACCTGACTAGAACCTGATCAATAATAGAAGAAATCCTCTATTTACAAAAACATTCTGCCATCGATACCTGCATTTTGGAATTATACTCCTTCAAAAGGTAAGATGGTCATCTGGAGTAAGTCTTAAGTATTATGCTGTGTAGGACATGAGATGTTAAACCATAATTCAATTTAAACTTCGTTTAACTCTTCCTACATCATTTCCTGCAAGATACAGCTTGCATTAAAATTATTCAACAGAAAGAATCTCAAACAAACAACAGGAATCTTCTGTAAGTTTCTTGGACAGCAATCAAAACAATAATAGATGCTAATAACTTTCATGTGTCTTCTATACCTCCAATTTTACATCTCAACAGAGCACTGATATTATTGCATCTAAATAATGTATTAATTATTATTCATGAGATTTTCTTTGACTCCCCAGTACAAAGTAGGTTTGAAGGATAAACCACTTTCAACTAAATGAAGGTCTTCTTCAGCTTAAAGGCAAACGATTCTAAACAGGTCAACAAAACATTTATTTGTATGTGTGAGAGGAAAATCAGCCTTTGTCTTTTCATCTGTTGCCTTAATTACTTCGGAGCCAATTAAACATGTTGTGATAAGAAAATTCCATCATTCTATCAAGGTCTCTATAAACAGCTTTGTTATTCAGCAGCGAAAACACAGATGCATAACACAGTAACACCATAGATAAGCATTTTTATTCAGATTCATACATATACATGTTTTACAGGTAAGACTTAAATAACTTGGAATTTTGTACATTATCACAGACATAAAGTGCGATTTCAATCACCACACATCACTTTAGCTGAGAGGGCACGACACGTAGCACGACAATCAAATCAACTTAACATCGAGAATAATTCGGGGTGCAAACGGAGATCCGTTTGATTTTCAAGTTGTTACACAGAAATGAACGGCTGATTATTAAAATGGTGAAGACCAATGTCCGAACAGTACACACTCATCCACACAGTAATACACAAACACACATGCACAGAGACAGTAGTTCAGCTTCGAGCCGCCACAGCTGGAGCTTGCTGCTGGTCGGTGGACTGCAGTTGTCTTCCCAGGTACTCCCTGTGAGAGAAAACAACAGATTACACATTAACTCCGTTAGGACACCAGTGGCTTCTCTGCCTTTCTGGCTGGTTTTGCTGTGCTCAAGAACACCAAAGACAAAAATGCAGAATCTTGAAATGTCTTTGACCTTTACAGCCAAAGCCACAGGCAATCATTTAGAGTGATTTTTTTTTCTTGACATGTTCAGGAGAAACTTTGGGATGTCTCCTTTCTGGCATTTATGCATATGCTTATTGTCATTCAGGAGCTACATTTATTTCAAATTGGGGATGTAATTTTAGTTTTTGCTCCAGCATCATGAGTAGGGAAGGAAAAAGCTACATCCTCAACAGAAACATGCCTATTTCAAAGGAATAGTATAACCGGTTATCCTAGCTTTGCATAAATACTAGAAACAAGATGAAACAGAGCTTTGTTAAAGGGACAAGACTACAGGAAGTCAATGCTCCAAGAAATGATTTGGGTATATAACTACATAACAACCCAGTGTCTAATTTCTTCCATTTTTTATTTTTGATGGATTTCACAGACAAGGCATAACATCTGAATTTCTACTTTTTTAATACCTTAATACCTATTCTGATGCAGACATCATGTTAGTCTACTTATTGAAATATAATACTCTTATTTTGAAAGATCACACTTTCTCCCTTTGCTTTTTTTGATATTAGACACATTTTCATATATTTTATCATTTTATTTACACCCGCCTTGCTGCTACCAGATATTAAATGCCTCTCAGTAATCTAAAATGGGAAAGGCTGGTAATAACTTCTGACTGCAGAAATTATGTCCTCAAATTCAATTCATAACACAGGACTGAAAAACATGGACATTTTTCAGTCGAGTAACAGCACAATTAGTGTCTCCTCAAAAACTGACAGCTCCACATTAAAACATCCTTTCTGATTCACTGAAGTTCCTGCAATTCTCTTTGGCATACAATAACTAAAAAAATGACCAGCAATTGTCTTATCTCATTGTAAACGGATGACCCTGACTTGATTACCAGTAGAGTATTTTTATAACAGAAGAAGCAAGTATACACGGTGGAAATTGTGCTTTTAAAGGCCACAAGTATGGTAGTATTAATGATAGTATTCTAGGGTAGTGTTAATGATAGTACTCTAGCTGGGCAATTCACAGATAAATACATTTAAATAGAATTACTGGAAGAAACATGGCTTCTCAATTCATATCTTTTAAGCATCTGATCTTCAAATTACACACTTTCAACCTTTTCGTGGTGTTTTTCACTATTGCAGCTTTTAACAGGAGGAAAAGAACAAGGTAAATTCTCCACACCTCCATGTAGTTGTTAGAGGTAACCTTTAGCTGTTTTGCAAATAGAGACTATATTTTGATCCAAAGGACTGCCAGGGAGCCAATATATGCAGACAGGAATAATTCAAAGGATGAGCCAAAGTTATGAAGTCAGGAGCCAGGTTGCTTTGTGATTTAAGTGTCTGCAGCTGCTGTATATACTAATCAAACCTGCACACTCTGGAGTAGGTGACAACGTACAAAACTTATTCACTTTAACTACCCTAGTTGACATAAAAGGCGACTGTAACCAAAAGGTGTCAAGTTTGCAGGTATGCTAATGCACATTAACTCATGGTCTGAGTAAATACTTGTCTGATTGGCCGGCAGGTGTGCATGAAAACTGTTTAACGCATACGCACACATAGTTTGGCTCAGGTTTAACCAGCTGTTCTAAATCCATTCATAGCCATAGCAACATACCATAGCAACATTAAAGTACACAGCTGTCAACGGTCTTCACCTCTACATTGTGCCTCAAAACCTTTTAGTGCACACACATTCAGTGATTAACCCTTATCAATACTAAATAAACCACATATATAGGCTGGATAAGAAAATAACCAATCATTAAAAATATACTGTTTTTGCATCACAATGTGATGTAATTGTAACAAATTAAATCTTAATATGTTTGTATGGAGAATGCATTATACTGTAAAAAAAAAAAAAAAAAAGAGATATGGTATCAGCATTAAATCCACTAACCCAAGACATCCAATTTAGAATTCATTCCTTAATCAGCATCATCATCGCTGATGAAAACATATCTGAAGAGGTCTTGGTGTGTTTTTTTGAGGGGGGGGGGGTTATTTGATCGTAAATGACCTGTGATTATTTCACAGGTCAATTAAAAACACATTACACGTAATAAATACATGGAGCACACACTAACATTCACTGTGATAAAATGTAGCATTTATATCGTCGAGTTCAGTCGAGTTCATTGCAACATGTGGTTCTCCTTTAAAGAGGTGTTTGCATTTTGAATTTTCTGCCTGAACAAGACATTGTGTCTCTAATCAGCTCCTGCTGACAGTTGCACCTGTCTACAGGTGTAAATTAGACAACATTGAGATGCAACTAATTATTTAGCAGATTACACCAGATTCCTGATGTGCTTCATATTAAAAGATATCAAATAGTCTAATTTATGTGATATAATTTATTTATAATGTAAAATTAGGTTTGTAATTTGAATCAATTTAAATGCCTTTATTCCATAATCTTAATGTTTTACAGTCTTTTGAGAAGATGTATCAATGGTAATATAAAATGAAAATCAGGACAATTAGTTTTTCCATTTTTTTTTAAACCCCCCATTCAGTGACAATTTCAGGAAAAATTATCCTTAAGAGCAGAAAGTGAATTTCAGAGTATGTGGTCTCTTGAAACTACTGTTTCTCTCACTCACCAAGGTCAGCTTCCCAATCTTGCAATTTATTTTGCTTCCTCCCTCTGGCTTTTTTTATAAAGGAGCACAGACTGATCTTGAATAGACAGACATCAGAGTACTGTGCTGGAACTAACAAACAAGCAAGTGTATGAAATAATATAATAATATATTGCGAACAGCTGTGCTACGATGTCAATCTCTGCTGTGGGAGGTCAGCGCAGCATAAGGAAAGCATGAATGTCAATAGGTCACAGGTTTAACATTACACCATCAATACAGAGCTCAAAGGAAATAAAATCTCTCTCTTGTTGCATTAAAAAGAATTTTCTAAGGGCACGGATGAACAATAGTTTCTCAGATCAAACATTCATCTGTGTTGTTGTCATGACAGCAGAGGACTTCAGTAAGTACAAAAGAAATCTTTTCACAGGAAAAAAAAAAAAAAAAAAAACTCAAAGCAGCCCACTCAAGGTGACGGCAGGCGTGGTGAGCCTGCGTCTTCAAATTTATAGGTCAGTAAGAGCTCATCTCAGCATTTCCTTCATTCTGTTGAGCGTTCCACACATTATTTTGGTGAAAGTGAGTGTCGGCAGCATGAACCTGATGGAACAGCCTTGACACATACTGTGAAACGCTCATCGCATAATAGATCCCGTCTAAGTAAACAAACTGAAATCTACTGGAAAAGCAGTCAGATCAGAAAAAAAGCAACATTTTACCATCACTGTCTCTGTATGAAAGCCCTTTTGTATTCTCTCAGCATAAAAACAAATCAATCATTGTGCTGCTGCGCCAATGTGGTGGAAGTCAAGGAGTGATGATGTCTAACGGTACTGATGAATTTTGCATCAGTTTTTCAAGTCAGACTGCAACTCATGTGCAAGTCTAATCACTGCTTTTCACTTTCTCAGTAAGACATGCAGCCCTGTAGCGGGTTTCAACTTTTCAACTTCTGAATCATGGAATTAACCCCCGTCTGCCCCCCCTTTGTTTGCAATGCCTATCTAATTTCGCAGCCTGGAAGATGTGGTTATAGATTATAAAAAAAAAAAAAAAAAAAAAGACACGCCTTACATTAGAGCTTTGCAGTATTTACCCTTACCTTTCTGTCTGACATTGAGGATCATGTTTTCCCTTCGTCTCAGTTAACAAAACAAGAAAGAAAAATCCTTTGTGTGGCGAAAAATAGATCCAATTATCACTTCAGTGAATGTGGAGTTTACACTGAACATTAAGATCACTTAGGTGAGAAAACAGTACTACTCACACTGATACTGAACACAATACCCCCCATCCACAGTTTCTGAGGGAGCTCAGTGTGTTTTAGATAGTGGCAGCAAAACAAACACATTTTCACTTGTTGCTTGTTGGTTTTTTAGTGTTTCCAATCAACCCAGTAGACACTCTCCGGTTGATAGGTCAACTGAAGAGTTTGGACCCAGGGGAAACTCTGCTTTAATGAAATATTAGTATTGACACCTTGGTGATAGGGTTTAATACACTTCAGAGCATACATGTGAGCTGATGATTTTTTTTTTGCTGATTCATACTGTGTAATCAGAATATGAGCAATTACTCATGGGATTATTCCTTCTAAAGATGATGTAAATTAGAGATTCAACTAATTTGTGAAATGAGGAAAAGCCCTGCTGACTGCATGATATTAGAATAAATTAATAAATTAGTCATCAAACTATTGACAGACAGACAAAAGTGCTTCAAATCAACATTTTTTGTTTTTTAGAATGGTAATCACATACAATTGCAACATGTATGTGATTGATATGCATATTTGTGTAAGTGCTATTCATATGGGTCAGTGACAAATAATGTTTGGCAAACTTCAAAAAACTCCAGTTATAAGCATTCATCAGGTCTCCCAAAATGTACATTTTGTGTTCATGTTAATTTCTTGATATTTAAAAGTCTATTTTGTATAATTTTTTCCTCTTACAAAAATCATAATTTTATTATCTTTTGGTGTAACCAAAATAAGAATGATACAATACAAATGAACAAAATAAAATGTATTATTCAATTTCTTGTTCCTGATATTTGTTGTTTACCTTGTACGACCACACTGTTTTGATAGTATTTATCTTTTTTCATTCATCGCTTTGCGATGCCTTTAGAAGCACTGGAAAATATTCAATGGTAAATGCTATAAAACAGTCCATCATTGTCATGAACAGCCTTCATTTGAGAAAAAACACAATGGCACCTCGCTGGAGGTCACTCAAACTCTGGCTTTAATATCTGAATGCCAATTTAATATTGAAATAGTTCAGGCTGCGCCATGGTTCACCCATACTGGTGATTTCACATATTTTTTTTTTCTATTAGATCTCTTTTTTGACCATCCAGTTAAGCTCAACCTTAGCAGATAATAAATTAAAATGTGTAATTGTGTGAAGGGACTTCATTAATTTGAATGCAAATGCAGATAACTCTTATTTCTGCATCAGAAAGCCTGAAATTAAATGGTCCGTTTTTCTCATGACACCACCATGGAAGAATTATTAAGATCCTTTACTTCAGCTACTTTGAATCATCACATTAAAATCCAATTTGACTTCAGTTCAGTGCCAAAACAGCACTATAAATATACTCCATTACAACTAAAAGTCCAGCATAAAAGAATCCTACTTAAGTAAAAGTAAAAAGTATTGCTTTATTTTACCATTATTTAACCAGGCATGTTGCCTGAGATCGAATGATCTCGACTGCTATATTGTTAATACTGAAGCATCTATACCTCAAAAGTGTACTCAAATACACTACTCAAGCAAATTTACTTAGCAACTTTCTAAACCTGCATCTCAGTAACACATATTTTATATTAAAACTGAACGCATCACATCAACAGGCTCATAAATGTGTTCATACCAGTTGTGGACCATGAGTTTCTGCACGGCCAGCAGAGCATTGTAACGGACTAGCTGGTCCTCGTGGTGCATGTGATTCATCACCAGCTGTTTTCCACCCAGTTGTTCAATGACCCTGAGAGGAAAGGAATAAAAGGAAAAAAATGGGAAAATAAAGCCTTCATCCACACAGATACAGGTATTATTTTCATCTTTCAGGTCATTCAGTGGAACAGGATGAGGTAATATCTGACAGAAATGTTCCATGTACCTTAAAAGGTCTAGTAAAGAGACATAATGCTTTGAAAAGGAAAGAGACCTGAATAAAACACATCACAATAAATGGTCTGACCAGAGAAAAGAAACATATTGGTGCTGCTACACATCAACTTTATACCGAGGCTAATGGGGTCTAATTACAAACGTAATCCTTTTTTATTGATACTAAAACAGGCCGTTGTACACGTTTTTTTTAAAGTTTGATCTGAAATAGGTTTGTCTTACCGTTTGCCTCGTGGGTAGTGACGCACATATTCTCCAATATCGTGAGCTGCCACTGCTATGACTTGAGGATCATCCGACACTTCCAGCAGCCTAGTTAAAATCCTATTAAATAAAAGCAGACAGTCATTTAGATGGAGAAGTCATTTCTGATCGCTCTGAAAACCAAAAATTTCTCAGAAACATTGAGAAAAATGTATGACATAATCATGAAATGAATACATAAGGTTATTTTTAGATTACTACTTTCCATTGGGATGCAAACATTGAACTTCCATTAAGTATGAGTTAACATTACTTTAAAATCTAAATCCAAGGACACAGGACGTGAGGCATCGTTTGAAAAAGGTGACCGCTCAAAGTTGGAAATTTAAGTTGGAATGATGCTTGACATGTTTACAGAGGTACGACATTAATGAGACAATGAGATGAATAGATCTGGATTGTTACAGAATGTAAACAGGCTGTGACTGGAATATCACATATCTGTTTATACTGTAGCATTGTGGTCTCTTTGATAATTATCATCTAGAATAAGATATGTTGTGCTCTTGTCTACAAAAAAAAAAAAAAACTACTTCCAGCAGAATATTTATTCGCTGAAGTGAGGCAAGAATCATGTTTTAACAGGCCAAGCGGAAAATAGAGAAAATGTATTTTTCATCATACTTGAGGAGCTCATAGTTCTTCTCGTTCAGGCGGATTGCATTCTCACGCCAGAACTTCTCAGACTTGTGCACAGGGCTCCATTCAAGGCGGCCGGACTTGAGTTCAGAGCTGTATTCATCAAAAGAGCTGTTGATGAAAGAAAGAATGAACAGAATAAATGTAAAGAGGACAGTCCAAGGTTCACCACTGTTATTTGTTCAACTGCAAAGAAAATGTTATAACACTTTCTTCAAAGGTGGAGTGGGCAATATTGGAAAAAACTGACATTATGATGTTTTATCCCCCTTTTTTTCATCACTTTTCGTAGACAGGCTCTCGCACACACAGCCACTAGTCTGGTTAACACGACCCTGATCACAATAGATCCCATTATTGGTCGATGTTCTAAGTGTTTTTTCCCCTATTTGTTCCCCATCAGGTGAGAGCCTATGCCTAGAAACAAAGCGCTGCAACCAGCATCTTTTTTTCTCCAGAGGGTTCTGCCTTTGTTATGCGGCCGCTCCGAGCATTTCCAGTTGAAAAACCTCCGAGCTTTATAAAAAAAGAGCCACTCTGGTGGCCAGGAAAATGACGGTGAACCTTTATGATAAGTCTGACAGAAACAATCCTAACAAAGACAGAAATCATCAAGAAATAGTTGCCATAGTAACAGATAGATACCACGCAAGTGCTTCATTCCAGCCTCCCTAGCCAGCACTTTCTGAAAAAACTAGGAATGTCACAACCATGACATGACATGACACTTGTGTTGAAGGATGTTGTGGCAACTTGACATAAACCAAATCATCATACCCTGTCATGAGGCCAAATTATCAAAATTAAAGGAACCATTTTGATTCAGGTCATAATATTACATTAATATCTCATATCTGGTTGGTTTTGCCATAGCATCATTATATCAATAGCACCCTCACAATGACTTTGAATAATTTGAGCTTTTCATTAAGATTCATCACACTGTCTAATTATAAATGTGTCACGAATAGTTTCCTTGGGCTCAATTACAGGTACAAATTGAAGCTTTCATTAAGACTCCAAAATATTCTAATGCAATTTCTTTTATTGTCATTGCTGTATCCTTGAGAAACTCAAACTTCTACTGCCTGACCAAAAAAAACAAAAATCACGCACATTTCATTGGAGCGGCTTTAGCTTTGATTACTGCATGCATTCAATGTGGCATCGCTTCAGCGATGTGACAAGATCCGTTTCCAGCTAATGTTGCATTCATTCAACAAACACCAACGATTCTTGATGGGGTGAAGGTCTGGACTCTGTGGTGGCCAATCCATGTGTGAAAATGACCTCTCATGCTCGCTGAACCACTCCATCACAATTTGAGCAAGATGAATCTTGGAATACGCTTGTAACAACAGGGAGGAAACAATCCATTGATGGAATAACCTGGTCTTTCACTTCATCTGCTTCTCATCTTACCCCGATGCATTTTGATTTACCTTTTTGTTGAAATGTGCTTTACAAATAAACTTGCCTCACCCTGATTCACTCTGATGTTTTCTCTCCTTGATACTGATGATTTGACCCTTCTCAAAACGGACTAACATCTTTTACACAACAAAGGGATGTGCCATCCCACATGGTTGTCAAAGAAATAAGAAGCTACTCATTACATCAGTTGGGGTTAAATAACTTATTGCCACCTTAAATATAATCACATTTAGACATTATCCAATAGGAGATTAGTTAAATCAAGGTGGTGATTTTTTGGCCATGCATTGTGTGTTTCAATAGTTTATAAAAATTACCAAGATACTTATGCTGAAAGTAGCCATACAGACACACTACATTTGGACAATGTGTTTTCCATCTGGAATAACATATTGCCTGCAATATAGGAATGGCCTACATGTCCAGTTTTCAAAACCCATCTCAAAACCTGTCAAGGGAGTACACATGTTAACTCATCATGCTAACTCCAGCATATTCACATTTGTATTTTATCATGATGTTCATTAGTATGCTCTGTCCCTTTTAAATAAATGAATAGTGAAAATGACATGAAATAAGAGTTCCCAGGGTACCTCAGATCCTGCACACTCTCTCCCAGCCTCTCCAGCAGGAACTTGATGTCCTCTGTGATGTCCTCGTCATCGTATTTCTGCTGTTCAAGGTTCTCGAGCTGCTTCAGCACCTTGCACTGAATCATGGCTAGAGCGTACTCCTGACGAGTCTCCCTCTCGGCAGACTTCTCCAGAAGATTCTGCCGACCGAGAAGGGATGTGAAGATTTTATTCTCATGTTATCACATAGTAGACGAACAGGTGCATGTACATGAATTACTTTACTCTTAAATCATATGAAGACATGGACAGTAGGACAATGTAAATTTGTGAATCATCAGAAATGAAGCCATACTGTTTGTACTGAGCTAGCTATAATGTTATGACATGCATTAAAACAATGCAAATCATACATAGGACTGCTTTATATCAAAGTTAGTTTAATATGATGATAAAATTAAATTTGTCAAATATCCAAAACAGACTTGTGTGGAAATGTATTGCTTAATAATTTGCTTTTCCAGAATATTCAATAGAATGTAACACAAGTACATATACATTAACTAAGAATTTTTTTTCAAATAACATTTGATTTTGCCATTGACATTTTGGAGCAATATATATGAAAAGTGGCTTCAGCAGTGAACTTGAAAGAGGAAACAACCTCTATATTCTGATTAGACCTTTTAAGCCATCATTCAGGGCACAGCTACAAAACCTATTGTATTTTTTTTTTCTAGTAAGAACCTCTGATGGAAAAAGAAGTCAGAGCAAATGTTAAGAACCTGTTGTGCCTTTGAAGACATAAAGGCAAAAGAAATTGAATGTATTCTATAGTATTTCTGAATAATGGTTTCAAACTCTGATATATTCATGTCTTAGTAGTTAGGATAGGGCGAACACATCAGCACTGCCTCGGAGGATGTGTTCAAGGACTTCCAGATGGTCAGGATAATTCAAGTCGCATCAGTAGTCCCATGTGGTGAGCAGAAATATTGACATAATTAGGACATTTGGGAAAAGTACGAACATGCAGAACAATGTTTGGAAGGTTTTTTAAGAAAAGGAAATTCTACTAGAACGTGATGATGATAATTTCCTGCAAGATGTAAAATCAGGAGTCCTTGGGTCCTCTGTGTGTTTAACACATACTCTACACTATAAGGTAAATTTAACTCCTCTAGGGAACACCCACTTCATGTCAGGATACTTTAGGGACTCCTTTCACTCCCCACTATTTTTTTTAATTAGCCCCCAATATATCAGCCAAACTGAGATACAAAGAAAGCCTGTTTCTTCAGTGTATTACAAATTTTTGATATGATACCTCTCCTGCTCATCTGAGATGTGACGAATGAGCTTTCAAAACAAGAACACTTGCAGTCCATTGAGGCTCACACGTTACAGATTATTATCCCTAAAACTTCTTTCAGTAAACACAGAGAAATGACCATGGTAGAAACAAAGATCCCCATGTACAGAGGTGACAATGACAATAGTAAAATACTGATGAAAGTAAAAGCTACCTCAATTTTCTTCCAGTGTTACATAAGCTCAAACTCATGTTTCAATCATGTAATCAATGCCATTTCCAACACTATTGTGCTCTGGGAAAGTTGACTAGAGTTCTTTGGTGTTGAAGAATATGACAAAGCCTGAATATCACTTAAGCTTTTCATATTCTACATCATATATAAAATCTCTGAGAGGGACAACTGAAGGAAATTTTCCTTCCTTCCTTCCTTCCTTCCTTCCTTCCTTCCTTCCTTCCTTCCTTCCTTCCTTCCTTCCTTCCTTCCTTCCTTCCTTCCTTCCTTCCTTCCTTCCTTCCTTCCTTCCTTCCTTCCTTCCTTCCTTCCTTCCTTCCTTCCTTCCTTCCTTCCTTCCTTCCTTCCTTCCTTCCTTCCTTCCTTCCTTCCTTCCTTCCTTCCTTCCTTCCTTCCTTCCTTCCTTCCTTCCTTCCTTCCTTCCTTCCTTCCTTCCTTCCTTCCTTCCTTCCTTCCTTCCTTCCTTCCTTCCTTCCTTCCTTCCTTCCTTCCTTCCTTCCTTCCTTCCTTCCTTCCTTCCTTCCTTCCTTCCTTCCTTCCTTCCTTCCTTCCTTCCTTCCTTCCTTCCTTCCTTCCTTCCTTCCTTCCTTCCTTCCTTCCTTCCTTCCTTCCTTCCTTCCTTCCTTCCTTCCTTCCTTCCTTCCTTCCTTCCTTCCTTCCTTCCTTCCTTCCTTCCTTCCTTCCTTCCTTCCTTCCTTCCTTCCTTCCTTCCTATATCGTGTACTGAAATGTTCATTAACACGCAATGCCCCTTTCAAATAAACAATAAATTAATGTCCATATTTTGTCCTGGAGAAACACATTTGCAAAGCATAATAAATTGTATTCATACATCTTTAATGGGCTTTGTTATATTAGTTGTGTTTTCAGTTTGCTCTTATGATGCAGAGTTCACCAGTCCTGCTACTGGAGATAAAGTGTACGGCCTAATCAAACAATCAAACACAAACACACACATTTCCAACAACATTTCAACTTAGGAACAAAAAAACAAAGATAAATTAATATGAAGAAATGGGTCTACTGTATGTTGAGAAGATTTAGTGAGAGTTTAGTTAAATTCAGTGACAAGTGGCAATTCACACACAGCAAGTCAGAAATGCTCCACATACCCGGAAGGCGGCCAGAATGATTCGAGTGACCTTCTCCTTGACGGACTCCTGGAGGATGTCGGACAGGGCCGGGACGACATTGTAGCGTCTCAACTGCTCGCAAAGTTGAGGACTGAAGGCCAGGAGCCAAACGCAGAAGATCATCTGGTACTGGAGCTGGAAGCCACACTTGTTGCTCAGCACCGCTGTTATGCTTAGATAGAAGGAAAACAATTATATAAATAAATAAAAAAGTAAAATGGGGGGAGGGGTGGGTACAAAGTGCTGGGAAGAGGCCCCACATCTTTATCCATCATCTATTTACTAATAGAATGCTTTCACAGGCGTGTGCATGCATGCTGACAATCCATTAATTCTGGATTGAGAATAACGGAATGCTCAAAATACTGCGTACTAATGACTTCAGCTAGACCGCGAATCATACATTTGTAGAAATGATTGGTAAGTGCAGAGATGTGGATGGCATAGACGTACAATAATTATCTGATCCAAAAAAAGCAGCAAACCAGATTAAGAAAAAAAGGTTTGCCAAGTAAAATATGTAAGGAATCATTAATAATTAGCATAAGAAAATTTTGAAGTTAAAATATGAAATACGTTCGCATCACATCTCGCTCTGCGATAACCGTCTCCTACCTGAGGTTAACATGGCTGCGTAGGAAAAGAGGTTCTTCTCAAGAAGGAACACTGTGAATACTATTCTTCATCAATGTCTAATTTGACATGTGCAAGTGAAGATTTTTCCAGCATTAGGCACAAATTTCCAAGTACACAGTGTAAATGTAAAAAAAAAAAAAAAAAAAAAAAAGAGGGAGGTCATTCACTGGCTTTTCAAGTTTCGTCAGAGTTTATAATTATGTTGTCAACCTCGCAGAAATCACACAAGATGCATTGTCTGTGTCATGTCCTCTTACTGGACTCCCAGTAGACTTCACACAATGAGTTTAATTTGCTTTCAGCAGGTCAGAGGGTTCTCTTCCTCAGAGAAGACATGAGTAGGTATACGGGGTCTTTTGTTCCATCAGTAATCATCTTTTAAAAAGTTCCCTATTCACAGCTGCATTAAATACTCCTTTCTGATTTTTGTATGAATGAATGAATTACTGCGTTCTACAGTCTGTTATTTCTGAACTGTGGAAAAAAATTGTAGAATCCTAGATAATATAGGAAATTATTACTCACCAGTTAACTCCATCAGCCTCCACCCAGGCAAACCTATACTCATTGACCCTCAGCATCAGCTGAAGGCACCCGGCCACACACTGGACATACTGAGAGCTCTGCAAAGGACAGAGGCAAACATTTACTTACGCAGGAACCTTAGCGGTAGCTGGGTAATCAGGAAAGCAAGCAAAACGTTAGAAGGTCAAGTACGGTTAGTGCAGTTTAGAAACACAGTAGTTGACAAGCGGAGACAGCACATGGAAGAAGAACAGTCCAGAACTTGCATTAGCATCACCTACCAAACCTGCGTTTGCATTGCACATGCAGTCTATATAAAAATACATCAACACATGCTAGGTCACAGACTGGAGTAGTACAAAACAGAGCGACAGCAGGGAAAAGTGTCCCATCACACCTGAGCAGAACAATGTAAATTGAGATTAGAGAGGAAGAAGCTGAGAGGAGAAAATAGATCACATTAATCTTGTTAAATAAAAAGGAGTTGAATGGAAGCAAAGATGTCCAGCAAGAAGAGCAGGCAACAGTGAAGAAGAGTGGAGGAGAGGAGGTTACCTGGTTCAAAATGTAGAGGAAAAGATGACGTTCAGTTATTAGATAGCGCCCCATCAATAGATTTCTGAGCACATTTCTCAGAATAACCACGCTATGTTGGAATAAGTATTTGATGTAAAAACAGTGGGATGCTGCTGTTGTGCAAATAATGTTCCAATTTCCTCTATTATCCTAATGTACAGAAAAGCTGTGTTTGTCATGCGCTTTCAGCGTTAAGGAGAAGTGGCCTAGGCATGCAATTTTATACTGTTAAAACCAACCAGTGGCAGCAAACACCATGCTGTCTAAATGGAGACTCCCTGCTGGATGTCACTAATGTGTGTTTTTAGAGGACTCGGCTGACCAGCAATCTGGAATTATTAATGAAAAACTGCAATGCAAGAACAGGATGGGAGAAAAAAAGAGGGGAAAGAAAAGATGTGAAAGTCCAGTGACAGCTGACATGTCGCCAGCTTGCACAAACGCTGCCATTTTTTTTTTTTTTTTGGAAGTGCCAGGCTGACCGAAGATGCACTTCACTCATACTCACTTCACTGGGAGAAATAGTTCCTGCTCCTGAGCCTGTTTCTGGACCTGTACCATGAAGGTTCTAATAAGAGATAAACAAAAGAAACAGGTGCAAAGTTGTTGACAATAAGTCGCTTGGAGCTGAGATACAGTGGCGCTGGACAACACAGTATGTGCTGAAAACCCATCCACAAGTGTAATTCAGTGGAGTGGATCATCAATAATTTGTGGATCGGCTGCTGAGGAGAAAAATTATTATGAGCATAATTTCATGAAAAATGGTCCCTCATGAAGCCATCTCATAAACCAAGACACTCACAAAACCATGCATTGAGTGGAACTGGAACACGATATTTTAGAAATACTGGTGGACAAAGGAGAAGCGCAAGAAAAACTGGAAATCAATATTCAGCTGTGTTATCTGCCCACTCTTTGGTGCATACGCCTGTTAAGGCAAAGCCAGCACCTAAAGAACAGCTTTCAGACAACAATCTCAAGGTCCTATGCGACTATTCAGACTCAATATGAATAAAAATATATTCGACTCGGCCAAGGTTTTCCACTATGAGTCCAAGCAATAGAATTTAATCAAGGGAAAATTAATAGAGCTGGAAATTAAACTCTGATAAAGAAAAGGGAATTAAAGAGAAAAAAGCTAATGCCTTCCAAAGGTAATTTTCCATTTAGAATTGCATAATTAACCAAGTTGAATATAAAGAGAAGACCATAGATGGAAGTTCTGAGTTCTAGAGTTGTAGGATGAAGGATGAAATATTTGGAAATGTATAAATGGCAAGAACATGTAGGGCATTGCATGTGATAAGCAGAATACTACAATAGTCGAGGTGTGAACAAACAATGGTATGGGTAAGTTATTTCTAGATCTCTGGTTGATGGATTTGATTTGAATTTGCAGCATTCTAGAGTTGGAAATGATGGGTTAGAAATGGCAGATTTTGGTCAAAGATCTCAACCTGGTTTATTGAAGAGACAAAGAGATTTTTTGCACTTGTCTGAAGTAAGATGAAGGAAAGTTAGTGACATCCATTCCTTAATAGCAGCTAAGCAATCACAGAGTGTAGTAATATGAGCCATATTGTTAGCCTTAAATGAAAAATACAGCTGCCTGTCATTGGTATAGCAGTGGTGAGGCTTATGCTAGTTATGCTAGACAAGTGATTAAAGGCGGTGGTCTAATTTCGCATTTAAAAAAAACTAAGATAAATTGGGGCAGTTGAGGACGACCTGAAACCTAAGTTTTACAGGTAGCACGAGAGTTGATTGAGAGCAGAGGCTGGGATACAGCAGGGTCCAAAGTCTTTCTTTTAAGGAATAGCAAAGTGGTGTCAGACTTTTGGACCCCATTGTACCAAGACTTTCAAGCAAGATAGTGTCATCAATAGTATTGAAAGCAGCAATTAAGTCAAGTAGGACCAGGATAAAGTGGTCACCATTGTAAGCTGGATGAGGTTAGCATTTGTCACTGTTGCCGTTTCTTTGATGATATGATGATGTAGAAAACCGGATTGGTATTTAATGGAACTAGTGTGTCCTTTACTGATCTGAAGGAGCTGCTGTTCTACAATTTAAATAAACCAATGTCAGTTTTTCTTAAACAAATATATTCTATTAAAGAATGAATCCCAGTGTGACTTTTCCAATAGCACAACACATTTTAAATGAACATGATCTCCCGTTATATATCCCGTTGTGTATATTTTTGTCCTGCTTCAGAATAAACTCATCATTTTAGTGCCCTGTAACTGCTACAATCAGACAACATCTATCACCTTAGAATTCGACTAAATGCACTATACCATATAATCTGTTGGTAATTATGCGTAAACATATAGGCTATTATAGAAAAAGTCCCTGTAACATGACAGTGTTATAATGAAATCTCTTCTATGCAAAGATATTGGCTTTGCACACAGCTCATTAGCGCTGGAACAAGACACTAACCACCTTTTCATTGACCTTTTAATTTTAGAAAGCCCCTTTTACAAGTAGCACAGAATAGAATTCAGATTCATGTACCTGTGAACTGAGCTGGCTTTTTATCCAGTTGAAGTAGTAGTTGAGATCGCTTCCCTCCATCAGATCACGGCCCCAGGCAGCCAGCTTGGCGATGATCCTTGCTGCCTATTATAGGAAGGACATCACAAATTATGGTGCATCAACTGTCTGCCAAGTGTAGAACTGTATGCCAAAAAAAGCCAAAGTTTAAAACTTCCTGCTTATTACATTGGCAGCAATGAAACTCATGTAAAATTAATCAGCATTTGCTTAAAAAAAAAAAAAAAAAAAACAGAAAATGTAAAATCTACGTATTTTGAGCAACATGATGAGATTTAAACAGTTTACTGGTTTGTCTAAGAAACGGTAATAAAGAGCTAAAAATTCCAATTGTAGTTCTGGCTTTACGATGAAGTCTATGTTTTACAGCATCAAGTTCAAGGAAGAAAGTAAAATAATTAGGAATGGTTGAAGCTGGATATAGAGATAACAAGCCCTTCGATTCACAATACTTTGACCAGAAACATCACAGAAGTACTGACTTAACACAAAACATTATCTACACTCCCATCTGCATGCAAAAATGATCAAAATTATCTCATAAACAATTTCAGCCTGTAAAGTGCCCCCCTGTGCCCAGTAAGGCGGGAGGAACAAAAGCTGTTCTCCAATTTCCTCCTTGCCAAGGGTGAAATACTGAGGCTGTAACTTAAAAGCAGAAGTCAGCAAAAGAGTTCGACTGAGTTGAAAGTGCTGTAAGTCACAGACTTGGGGTCACATTTTGCCCACCTGCTGCAAGCCATCTGGCTGGTATTCTTAATTAAACTGTGGGTGCTCAGTTTGCCGTCGGGTGGTCATCCTTTAGTTGAAAAGGATGGTGGGGAGTGGAAAGGGAATGTTTATTTTGTGAGGAATAATTGATGACTTGCTATGATTAAAGGCAGTTTCACATGTGTGTACAAATTCATAGCTGTGAAAATAAGCTCTCTGGGTAATTCAGTGTTGAACGCTTTTATGTATTCTGTTCAGTTTATTATAATCTTTCATAGATTATGTTTAACCAGTAAAGATATGAAAAATTATAAACAATACCAGAGTTTTATGTAACAATGAAGTTCTTTGAAATTCCTAAGTAATAAAATATTGCCTGGGTTTTGGCATTTTTCGAGGGTTTTACATACATCGAGCTAGTGTCATGTTGCAGGCACAGCTTGATTTTGGATATTTATACTCAACTATGCTCTGAACAACTCACCATATGGACAGTGAAGAGGTCCTGACGATTCAGCATGGGAAGAAAGTAGGACCAGGCAGTGTTCTTCGTCTTCTTCGCATAGTCAAAGAAGATGTTCACCCTCTGATGGTTCTCCTGAGTGACATTTGAATTCAAATCTTCAATGAACTCTTGGTTTGTAAATCTAGATACAGACTGCATGGCTCATAATACATCTTTAAAAGCATTTTTTGCCCGCTTGCTGATTTTTTTGCATGTTTGCATGTCACCCTTGAAAGTTTCAGATCAAATAAATTTAAATATTAGTCAGACAAAACAAGTCAACAAAAAAAAAACATTTTTTTTTGACTAACTAACTAAGGGAGAAAAAAACATTCAAATCTACATGGCCCTTTGTAAAAAAGTGCTGGCCTCCTAAACCTAATAACTGGTATAACTGGTTGGACCCTTAGCAGCAACAGCTGCAATTAAGCATTTGAGATAAATTGAATCAATGAGTCTCACAGCGCTGTGGAGGAATTGTGGCTCACTCAACTTTGCAGATTTTTTGCAATTCAGTCACAATGGAGGGTTTTGGAGCATGAACCACCACAGCATGCCACATCATCTCAATAGGATTCAGGACAGGACTTTTACTAGGCCAACCCAAAGTCTTCATTTTATTTTTCTTTAACCATTCAGAGGTGGACTTGCTGGTGTGTTTTGGATCATTGTCCTACTGCAGAACCCAAGTTTGTTTCAGCTTGAGGTCACGAATAGATGGCTGGACTTCTCCTTCAGGAATTTTGGTATATAGCAGAATTCATTCCATTTATCAAAGCAAGTCTTCAAGGTCCTGAAGAAGCAAAACAACCCCAGACCATCACACTACCACCACCATATTTACTGTTGGTATGAGGATCTTTTTCTGAAATGCAGTGTTCCTTTTTTGCAGGATGTAATGGGACACACTTCCAAAATGTTCAACTTTGGTTTTGTCAGACCACAGAGTATTTTCCCAAAGGTCTTGGGGATCATCAAGATGCTTTCTGGTAAAATTGAGATGAGCCTTAATGTGAATTTTGCTCAGTAGTGGTCTTGGTCTTGGAACTCTGCCATACGGACATTTTTACCCAGTCTCTTTCTTGGAAAACTTTTGGCTAGCCAGCCACTTCTGGGAAGGTTCACCACTGATCCATGTTTTCTCCATTTTTGGATAATTGAATCTCACTGTGGTGTCCCAAAGCTTTCTTATTTGTTCCTGAATTTCTTTAGACCTAGACATCCAGCTTTTGACAATCTTTTAGTCTACTTAACCACTCTGTCATCTTCGCTACAATTTAAATTAGTTTGATGATCTGAAATATTAAAGTGTGATAAATGTGCAAAAAATAAGAAATCAAACATGATTTCACATTTCCATATTTAGTTTAGCTACTCTGGAATTATGTTAATGTATTTATTATTAGTGTAAAAGTAGATTATTGTTTATTTTATGGCAAAATAATAACAAAAAAAAGAAAATTGGATATTTCAGTAGAAAACACACTCTTCCAAAAGCTTACAGATCTTATTTCTATTTGTAGATACACATTCTCTTTTTTCTTACAATCATTAATTAACCCACTGTCAGTGAATATAAAACCAAAATCAGGGAGAATATTAATAATTAATTGATAAGTATGTCAAAGTTCACCTTTTAAAAAAACATGATATTGGAAAAGACTTAATGTGTATACAAACCCTTAATCAAACATATTGCTTGGTAAGGGTAACACATTGATGTTTGCAGCATTCAAGCTTTCTGATAATGGTCCTGCTATCTTCTCAAAACATCTCTATATATGTACATGCACATCCCATTTGTCCAAAATCAATGAATCGGTCAGGGTACCTGCAGAGTGTCATCAATCAGAGTCAGGATGTACTGGACTGTCTGCTCCTTGGAGATGTGGGCCATCAGGTTCAGAAAGGTCTTTGCACACTGAGTGGGGAAAAAACAAGTAGAAACTTATAAGAAACACAGCACCACAAAAAAAAGAATTTGCATGATTTGCAAGGTTTGCAAATCTGGAATTCTGGACCCAACGCAATAGGCTACATTGTGCTGGCAATATATTATATTTTTATGTTGTCACATTGTGTTTTTAGATGCAATTCCATTATTAATAACAAAGGGGCATATCGATTTTTACATAGACTTTGAATGCATGCCAACCCTAAATCAAAACTATTGTTTGGTGAGGGTAAAATAATGATCTTTGCCTGTTTGTTTATCACATGCTGAGAAAAGAAGTGAATACCTGATGTCCTTCATTGGTCAGAATGACCTGTTTCTCCTCAGAGTTGGCCACCTCAAACTTCTTGATGAACTCACAGTCCTCTGCAGAGATCATCTGACTCCTGGAGGAAAATCAATCAAGACATTGCAATTTCAGTACAATGCTACTACAGCATAATAAACTTTATTAGATAAAATGTTCAAAATAAGTCCATCAGTGCGCACCCCAAACCTCTCTAAAAGAAAATTGTAGCTTTGTTCCTTCAAGGATATCCTTTGACTTGTGTGGACCAAACTAGAACATAGTTTCTTGTTTAAGCACCAGAAATAAAACAAGGAGTTCTGTCATATTACATATCAGTTTGTAAAAGGTACCGGCATATTTTACTGTCAGATCCAGAACTATCCATCTACCATAACTTGAGATACTACTTGATAGGCCACTGTGAATTTTGCACATAAGAATAGACCTGGATTCTAACACTTCTCCCTAAACGTATGCATCACTGTGGTATCTGTGCACAACCTAACAACACCTCCATGATAACACATTTTAGTCATCCACACACGGACAAACAGTTCTCTATTCAACGTGTTATTAATGCTCTCCACTCATGTGGATTACATGTTGTGTTGTTCTTGTGGTTTATGGTATGCAAGTAAAATCACTCAAAAATTTTGAAAAATACTGTGAACACAAGCACAATTGAAGAAATACTTTCTCCTAAGTAAGAGACTTTTAGCAAGACGATAAAAACATCTTGTTTTCACAGTTCACACATTGTTTAACATAAGGAACTGTGCGACTGACATCTTTAATTTGAAAAAACATTACAAATCTCATGAATACATCAGCAAGAATGACATCATGAGGCGGATTCAATTCATTGATGTGCGATTTATTTGGTTGGCGCAGCACCACACAATGGTGAATGTATGTACTTGGTTCATTGATGTTAATTAAAACTATAGAAACCATTGGTTGATTTTAAGGTGAGTGCAAAGCATTAGCCTGATATAAGCAATAAAAGATGCACATCTGGTTTAGTGGACTAATGATTGTAGCCGAGTACCCACAGCCAAGGAGGCAATCTGAGGAAGCCACCTGCTCCACATCTTGATGTTAATTTTACAGCATTAGTAGAAAAGATCGTCGTCAAGAAAATGTAAAACGTACTTTCAGTGACTGATGTGTCTGCAAGAGCCATTTTCTTTTCATTTCAGTTACTGTGTGCCAGGTCATGTGCCAGGGTATTTGCACACACCTGCCCTTATGTTGGGTTTAGGGGGCATTAATTATCCTAATAAGAAACAATCTGCCATCCAAATCATGATCAAGTGAATTCCATCATTCTGCACAGCTGGGAAGAGCAGATTTGGATGGGTAAGAAGGTTGGGTGCATCTGGAGATGACTCTTTTTTTTTTCTTTTAACAGAGAACTGTTTTTTTTTTTCTTGACCAGCCTGGTGAAAACCATTGTAAATTAGCTGCTATTTAACATTGGAGCAATTATTAATAGAAAATACTAAAGCAATTTAAATCTAAGGAACTGGAACATCAACACATTAAATGTCATTACAGGTAAACAGTGTGCAGGTTTGGAAATATTCCTACAGCAAAGAGAAAAGTGAAGAATTCAAAACATTTCCTTTAATACCAGAGAGACACATACTTACACTGCTGATGCTCACATTGGAGGATCGAGTTCAGCCTTTGTTGCTACCATCCTGCTTCTAATTGCAAGGGCAACTTGCACTATAATGGCAGTTAACCTAGAGATACCACAAGTTCCACTAAAAAACACAGCATGGACTATCGATGGAGCTGGGCAGTTATACTCAGCAGCACATACATACAGTAAATTCCACTCAAGTCATCAAATGAAAGAAAGCGTCAGGAATAATATCTGATTTGGAACTTATGCATACAGTCAAAAAGAGGAAGCATCACTCAAGACAGTGACTCACTATGCAGAAGTAGTGAACAGTTGTATTTAGATCAGCACAATGTGCTGGTTGGATGAGAGCTCGTTTTTTTTTTTTTCTAAAAAGAGGAACTAGATATAAGCGGTAAAGTACCTGCAGGAGTAACTTCATACATGACTCTCCAGGCTGTGCACTCTGGAGAGTTGAAACATTCAGATACAGGCTTCTTCCATTTTGCCCCTCCTTTTTCCTACATATACCAATCTTAAAAATATAGCATATTTTTCAATAAAAAGGGTATTTTATCTCGCTCATGGCTCCAATTTCTCTCAAAAACCGGCTTTGAGTGTGAAATTTTGAGTTTCCACAGATCAACATCACTAAAATTCCAGTAGGAAGTTAGACAGCAAAAGCAGGTTTTTGAGAGAAAAAAAAAAAACAATATTGAAGAACCCAAACTCCCTGTCAACAACAACTATGGCTTTAAGGTAAGCAGTGTTTTTTATGATTGCTACATGTGGAATAAAATAGGGGTGAAATGAAAGGAGCCTGCATCTCATTTCAGAGGGGTAGTGTTGAGCCCGGAGATTCTCATATGAGCTTACTACAGGAGATAGTCAGAGGGCGATATTAATACTGGTACTTTTATGATCTGTACTTACTGCAGGTAGGACTGCCAGTTCACCAGATTGGCCCGAACCTCAGCTGCCTTTGCAGCAATGATGTTGGTGGGGACTGCAGCGTCCACAGCCCCGCGGATGTCCATTGTGTAATATTCTGGATGCAGTTATGGTAAAGGTAAAAATCCAACACCACCTGGATGGAAACACAGTAAATCAACAACCACACACATGTAGGAAGAAATGTTGTGGAAGAAATATTCAGATCCTTTACTCAAGTAAAAGTACCAATACAGGCTATAAAAATACTCTATTATAAGTAAGAGATAAAAGAAATTAATGAAGTGTATAAGTATTAGTAGAAAGAAATGTAGCAAGTAACACAGCATCTAATGATTTATTTATTTACCTAAAAATCAATTTAACATGATTTAATTAATAACCAGGATGTTACCAGACAGGAAGCCATTCTAGAACTACAAGTAATCTGTCATTAGTAAAATGCATATTTCGTGTAGTACAATTATTAACCTGACAGTTAAACACCTAAAAGTTTGAGTGTAATGTGTTTCAGTAGCTAGCAAGAATGTGCTAGCACCAGGCTAACTCACTAGCTTCAACCAATGTCAAGATGACACGACGAGCCTCTTAGCAAACTGAGACAAAACAACGGAGCCGCAGACTCCTCTACCGTTAATCTACATGCTGGATACAGACATATAAAGAGTTTGCAACTCAAAGTGATGAACTACATCGTTAACATAGGCAGAGATGCACCATTAGCTGCTCGTTAGCGGATGATGCTAACCAAGATAGCCCTGCGCTCACAGATTCGCACCGTGTCACGAGACAGCCGCTCTACACGTTAATCACGTTGGCGACAACACACGTAGACAAATCATAGATTTTGTGATTTTTATATGTGTCTGCTGATAATAATAACAGAATAAAAACTCAATGGAATCACTCACCCAGCTCCTTTTCCTGTGCGAACAGCTGACCGACTAAACACGGAGTCATGTGACAGTCAGTCACATGCACGAGCTCAGCGACAACCTTCAGATAACACTGGAACCCACACGTTACACACGTCCTGGTTAAACATCACTGGCAGAGGGTGAAGTACTCTGACTCTCAGAAATGCTTCTTCTCAAGTTAAGTACTGAATTAAAAACGTTTTAAATACATTTTCAGAAGTACTCTCATGAATTTGTATTCGAATTATCAATCGTGTTCAATGTTCAAAAGTTTGGGGTCACACAGTTTAGTGTTTTCCATGAAAAGCCACACTTTTATTACCATGAGTTATAAAATGAATAGATAATTTTATTACATTAACCTTCTGATGCAATGAGCAAACACATTGTACGATTAGAACACTAGAGTCCAGCCAGTAGAAATAGTTCTTATGATGTGATTTAGATGATGCTAATAATTTGTTTGTTCAGGTGGGGAATTGAAAAGATGTGAAGACTTGACTGCTTGACTGGGAAGTTCTGGTCATCTCACTCCCACTGTCATGAAACTCAGATTTTATGTATAATGTGGTCCAATTTATTATACCAATACAAATGACTTAACAAAAAATCTATGTGACTGTATCCAAAAATCAGGTTTAAGGTCAACCTGGTTAAACCTTAAACTCTGACTCTTTCACAATAATATGGGAATGTATCAGAAACTTTATCGTTTATTGTATTTTAATCATTTATTAGTCTAATCCTCCACAAATAGAAAAAAATGAGGGCTGCTGTCATAGAACGTGAAATTGATACAAGATATTGGCAAATTGATATTGCCTTTCAGCATAAGGATAAGTAGTATTGCAAACCACCACTATAATTAATTTAACAAATTAAGTTTAATGCTGTTTTGAAATTAATTAAACAAAGCTTAGAAAGACAGATGGGAGGCCGGATGAGATTAGTGTTGTGAAATTACGCCTGTTGGTAAGATTTCCCACATCCTGACGGCCTTGTAAATGAGAATATACTTTGTGTGTCTGCAGCCAATCAACGGCCAATCAGCTGTGTTATCAGTTGGCGGCGTGTTTTAACTTTGTGGGTTTGTGGGGACGACAGAGGGCAGCTGATTGCTCGCACACTGCAGAGCTTTGATCACTGTTACCCTTTTGCGTCTGTAATGAACCGCACCAGCCAGAGCAACACACCACGAACTGCAGCTGCCACCACCTCCTGAGCAAGGTGTCTTTCTGTTTTAATGATGCTCTCTGCAACTTTGTGTTTTCTCTGCAAAGTCTATTCACGATGCGTTTAAATCCACACTTTCTGCGAGGGATTTGTCAAGCATACACAATCAGGAATGAATCGACGTCTGTCACCAGTCTTCCTTTCTGTCCATCTCGCTCAGCCACTAAGACCTCCTGGTTTAATCTGGTCTAAGCTGGTGAGACGCAGTAAAGCACAGAGGAATCAGGACTGCATCCAGTAGGAACATTGTCCTAATCCCCTTCTGCCCTCTCCTTTGTCAACACTCCTCTCTCCGTCAGGGTCACTGATGCCGTTTTCCCTCCCGTCCCCGCTCTCCGTCACAATGTTCTCCGGGGCGGATGCCGGCAAAACATAGAGGAACTGGCGGGATTTCTCATGATCTCAAACAGACGCGGCGCTGAGGCTCACGTGGCGGGTGAGGCCTCATGGTCGGAGCATGCCATGTGCTAGAGGGGTGAGGCAGTGGGAGATCAGGCCCACGTCTGCTCTGCGGGGGATCAGACACACCAGGGCCCTGATGTTGCAGCGGGTACGGGGACTGGTCCGGTCCTGCCGGCATAGTGCTGGATGCCCAGTGAACTACAATGACCCGGACCCAGAGGAGCAGGATATGGTGTGCCTTGAGGTATGGACACGCCAGTTTTTTCCAATAAGAATTACTATAGCCTTTATTTTGATAGGTATATTATTACTGTATGGAGTGCCCTGTAACTATTTTGTTTTGGCAACCACATCAATAAAACACACCTGCAAAAGTAACTTTTATTTTTCTCAGATTTTTCTCTATACGTGGTTGTTGCTGGCTTAGTCAAATAGCAATAAACTAACATGGTGTAAGTTTGTTGAACGTATTCTATCAAAATAAATAAAGTTGTGAGGACCAGAGCAGTCGCTTTACTCCAACATGTCTTTCAAGTGACACGTTTGGCGTTATGAACGAAACATCCTCACATACTCTTCTGTTGTTGTAGCCTTCTTTGCTTCTTTGCCAAACCTCTATTTAGGGAAGTACTTCCTGTCTGAATGAGGCTTAAGGAGATTAAAAGAAGAAGAGGGTGTGTCTCAAAATAGTGTGATACGAGTGATTAGACATCTAAACAAAGCCAGCCGCACCGTCAAAAAATACAGAACAGCCATTAGAATGATGAAGATGAAATTGTTCCTAAAATTTGTGTCAGAATGTGATTTTTCTTAGGGTTTTGGAAACAAAATCATTGACGGTAAAGGGATAAATAAAGATGTCCGATGGCTATTCACAGAGGGGGAGGGATTGTAAGGGAGTATAAAGACACAGGTGAGTGGGAGGACACTGACAGACAGTATATTGTACATTACACAAATTTGTGGTTTAGCCTTGCAACCCAGAAAAAAACTGGATAATTGTTATCAACTGTTGCTCTTATTTATTTTTTTATGCTTAAAAGTTTCAACGAATATGAGTTCCAGGCCCATGTAAACCTTTTTTCCACATCAGACGTTCTCTCATAGTTGGAAAAGGCTCAGTTCAACTCAATATCCCAGCATGCAGAGCACCATGGCTCACCTCATTAACGGTTATTGATTACACCTGTGCTTGTCCTGCTGTGACAAATTATCTGCTGTGAAAATGATCTACTGGAGTCTGAAGGATTAGAAGCAGTATGGAAGTGTTTGCACTATCTATTTAATTGTCCTTTTTACATATTAGGTGTTTTAGACTTTACTACAGACAGCTGATAGAAAATGAGAAAAGACTGAATCAGCGCCATTGCAATAGAAAATTTCACGGCAGCCATATTGATATGAAATAGCAGGTAAACGCAGGTGTTACCAATGATACTAATTAGGTTCAATTCAGCTCAAACAGAGTCAGGATGCTGCTGTTTTGCATGTTTGTCTCATTGGAAAGTCTCTGCTACCCTAAATAGAACCTTAATTAATATCATTGGTAAGACCTGTGTTATCTACTATTTCATGTCAACACGGCTGACGTGAAAAAAATTTGTCTTTCACACTGATAATCATTTAATCTTGAATTTCATTGTTATACATAATTTGAGTGGTAGCATGGTTATTTACCCATTTGGTCTGTGGTAGATGTACACCTATATTAATGCACTGCTTTTCTACCATACCAAATACCAAATGCATTCATCTATCATTTCAGTTTGTTAAATTGTATGATATTCAGATGAGTTTTAAAAGAAATAAGTTGATTAAAGGCCATGTATTTACAAACACTTGCTCAATTTTGTTGAAATTCCAGGACCTTTATGACCAAGCTTAAAGATCATCCATTATTCTGGAGTACAGGCATAATTACACAAATTATGACCAGCAGGTCTTGAGATCGACCGTGCCTCTTTATCTTCACTTCAGAATCTCTTTCAAAAGATCAACAAGGGAACCGCATTGCCTACGGGAACATATCAATGAAATTATACAGAGTTCCTGCACAAAAGATGATATTATTGAAAATAATTCAGCACTGATCTCAAAATAAAGGATGCACAAGGGATCGGGGATCAGTTGATTTCTGTTTAACCAAATTTCCGCTCAAGAGACAGCGCAGAAACGAATGGAAACTTCAAATAAAATCATGACAACCGCCTTTAACATTCCCAATAACATTCAAGAAAAAGGTCAGATAGAATCACAGCATGGTATCGGGGCGTGTGAGGGGCTCCATTCGATTTGAGTGAGCCCAGCAGGATCTCGTTTACCTTTAAACCAGCAGCATGGTAATTTGGACCATCAGTCTGCATGGAGACCTGTCGCCCAGAGTTATGTCTATAATGTGATGTTTCAGTAAAAAACAAAAGGACAGATGATTGTGTAATTTGGTTTTCAAGGATTAAGACACTGATTGCACATTATTAAACGGAGCCCGACATTTACAGTACAAAGAGCAACTTGATTAACTCGTGCGGAGGAGACAGACAGAGATTCATTAGGAGGCTGTCAAAATGACAGATAGACAATGATGCTCTTGTATTTTTTTTAACGATATTTGTTACCGTGACTAGACAATCAAGGCTCAAGCATTTTGACATCAAGGACCCTTGAAGTGATGCAAATTAAAACGACAAACACCAGGTCCACTTTCTGATAACATTTTTGATTCAGATATTTTATTACAGAGAGTGTATGAAACCCATGAACAAAATGTTTATACACACTATCATGTGTTAGACATGGATGGGATTCCACCCCCCAGGATTCCACTTTGAGAACCACTGAATTAAGGCACTTATCACCTCACCTTCACCTTCAAAATGCTCATAGTTGCCATACATGTTCTGGGGTGATCTGTTGGTAGCTTCCTCACTTCCTCTCCAACGTCTATCTGCATGTTGATTGAATCTATAGTGAATGATATCTTCCTTGAAGATAGCTTCACAATGCTTTGAAACCCTTTAATCATGCACTGAAAAGACTTTATTCACCTTGTCACTCAGCTCTCTCCGCTTAGTCTTCCTTGTGTCCTTGTCCTCGACATACTCCTCTACTAAGTAGTGCAAGGCAAATCAAGTTTATTTGTTGAGCACAATTCAACACCAGGGCAATTCAGAGTGCTTTATGTATAACACAAAAAGGCATCGGCACTAAATGTATAAGCAATATAAAAATACATTTATATAGGAATAAAAATAGTTAAATAGAATACCACAGGAGAATTGCAAAATATTCATAAAAAAGCCTGAAATTCGACTTAAGAAAAAGGCAAACTGAGAAGTTTGAAAAGTGAGAGTACAGCAGACCTGCAGCTTTCTGGGAGTTTGTTAATATGTGAAGCATAAAAAAAACTGAACGCTGCTACTCCGCATTTAGTTTTGACTTTGGGGACAGAAAGCAGACCTGTCCCAGACCACCTGAGAGATCTGGAGGGTTCGTAACGTAGCAGAGGACCAGAAATGTATTTTTGGCCCCATTCACGGCCGCATAAAATATTATTCGTTGCTCGTGTGTGTGTCTACCAATCTCCCGTGGCTATTTATGGGCCTGTGTTGCATAACATGAACACAGGGGAAGGTGTTAAATGAAGTGTTGTAGAGAAAAATCACATGTTCATATCTCTGGGGGGAATAAAGATGTGCGGATGCTCAAGGCACGCCCCAGTTACGCACAATCAGAAAATGCTTCATCTGGACAGGAGAGATATGTATTCTTTGCCCCTTTTTTGGGACCAAAGCAGATTAATGCTTTATGTATGTGTTATTTGACAGGCAGCATCACATAACAGCTCCATGTCTGCACAGACATTAGAACAATTCTTCATCTTGTGTGTTAGAGATGTCCACATTCTTCAGCAATGTATGACAGGTAAAGTCACTTCCTGTGGCCTGTCAAAGTCCATCTTGACTGACAATGTGACTCAAACAGGAAACGGCACAATGGAATACGTAATTAGATGAAACACTATACTCTGCACTTTGTGGAATGGACAGCTATTGAGTACAGAGTGCCATCTGCTGCTTATATACAGCAAGACAACATGTGCACCTAAAATGCAAAGTCCCAATAACGGCATATAGTCAATTAAATTGACAGATGTGTGCGATGGTGTCGATTTTTTTCTTACTTGGATCTGAATCAACTATCTGTGCAGACTCATGCAACCACATAAAACAACAGTAGAGAGGTAATACCTTGCAAATATATCCGTGCTTTTCTTAAATTCAGAGGGACATTGAGCCACTGTGAGTCTTGTCGGTGCTTTATATGCATATATGAACATCAGCGTGCTGCTGTGGTTCCTGCTGCCTTCAGGTGGCAGTGTTGCCTTCTACATCACAGGCCTGCACTGTAGATCACAGACACACAGCAGCCTGCCAACATCTGGGAAAGAGTTCGACTCAACCACTGAAAGGATTTAGTCTGCACATGCGAACAAAACAAATCACAACCTAAGACTCGACGGCACAGATTAACAATCTGTCATGTGTCATGTTAACATATCATGTTAATAAAGGCGATATATACAAAGCATCTGCTGCTGCTGCTGCTGAGGCTAATTTTCACCTCCCATCCCTGGTTTAGCCTGTTAATCTCTAACACCTAAATGAAACAAATGGATTCGGTATAATTGATAATTGTATAATTGAGTGCAAGGTTGCACCGCTCTGTTTGTAATAGGCGTATAGCTTTAATTGCGCATTTGATGTTATTTTACACTTGCTTGGCAATATAACAATATGGTTCCCCCAGGCCAATATAAACCCTTTGAATTAAACTGAAGTGAATCTATCAAAAAATAAATGCCTTCAACTCTCTGGACATGAAATGTCAGACAAAAATACATATGATAAAATTGTTGCCTTTGTGAAACATTTCGACTACAAGGTCATTGTAGTCGAATACATGCATGCGAATACATGCATGACACACACACACACACATCTATATATATATATTATACCTCAGCAGGGTTTAGGAAGTAGCTCTGCATTCTCCTGTATCAGTCGCTGCCTGTTTCAGCACCATGGACAGTGACTTTAGGTACAGTCTAACTATGGCGCAGCTTTTACCAACCAAATCATGACTTTTTTTTTATATTTCTGCATATAATTTTAAATAATTCCAAGATTTATAGATAGATGTTATGTAACAAGTGCTCAAATGAATTATTTTTTAGATTTTTATACGTTTCTCTCCTTCATCATGAACACGGATCAGGCAGGCAGCAGGTTTGTGGGGTGAAGGACCTGCACAGTAAACCTGCGCTGTGCCATACTGTGAAGTCGGAGGTTTACGCTCTTCACTGGGCTACTACGAGTTAGAGGAGAAGACGCATGCGTACTGACTTGAAGCAGCCGGTCGGGGAGGGAAAAAAAAGCCTTATGTGCCATCGGATGTAATCAAGGCGAAGAATTACCTCTTCTCGCTGTGCATACATGGTGAAATTGTAAGTAACAAACCGATCTATCATTGCACGGACGTGTCGTGAGCTGGAGACGTTTCCTGGCGATTTTTTGTTATTATTTGAACGGCTTGTCACAATCTCGCTGTGCGGCGGGGGCTTTTAACAGATCTAGGCAGTATCTTTTTTTCGTTCCTTGTCCAGGGCGATGAAGCTCCACGGTTCTTCATGGTGCCACTTTTACCATTGATGTGATGTGCGCGAGTTGATAGGATGCGGGTGGTGTTGTGGTGTTTGTTATTATTATTATTATTATTATTATTATTATTAGTATTGCTTCTTGCGCGTTAAATCGCTCAGGATCCGTAAAACCTGCGCGTCGCATAAAACGCTCACTTTGAATGTGAACGGTGGTTTATTCGGCTTCACCATGATTTTTATTCTTTTGATTGGATACGACCCCCCCCCCCCTTCCAACCACCACCACCAACCCCCCATTTCGTCGTCTCTGGCTGACTCAAACCATTGCGCTGCTGCGATTGTGCGTCCGCTTTGAAAAGCGCCCGACATCCAAACGCGTAAAAAAAAAAAATCCGAGACGAAAACGTCGAAACGTGCGGTTCCGAATCGGAGGGAAAACGCGCGCGCGGATCCATTTTGGAAGTGGCCAAATGGTTTTTGTATTCACTGGAAAAGGCTGTGATGGAGCGATGCTGCGGTTATAGATTTGCGAGCTGCGCCTTCAGCCCCCCCCTCCTCTACCCACCACCCCCACGTAGCGATTCTTCTGACATCTTTTTTTTTTTTTTTTAGCGACGTTTCTTGTGTCAGGTAGAGTTTGAGGCCGGGTGACGCCGCGCGTTGTTGGAAAGCGGCGGCTTCGTCGTTACATAAACGATCTGACAGGATTTGTCATCGTCTGACCTGGCGATGACACGTTTGTTAAATCGGACAAGAAGTCATTCCGCGCTGTGCTGCTCCGTGAGGCCTGAACCCTGCATTCTGTTGGATAAAACTATAGCCACAATCACAACACAGCGATCCCGCATTGGACGTGTGGCCCCGAGGTGCACGCCACAAATAAAAGAAAAAAATCCTAAAAATGTATATATATATTTTATACATTATTTACAAGGATATTTCATTTACTACTCAGTTTGGGCCAATTTAGGGGGGTTGCAAATCCTCCATCATTGGGATATTTATTCATTTTTTGGATTATGGGTATTGAGCTCTAGAATCTGTTCTTTTTTTCCCACATGCGTTAGCCTGTAAGGGAACGTACAGTTATTTTGAGGTGAGAGACTAAAATGTGCTTGGCAGCAGGGAGAGAGGGAAAAAAATGATAATCAGCACAGCGATCATCCTGAATTGAGCAAAGATTGAGCATGTCTTTACAGTGTGACCTCTGGGCATGCCAGCACAGGATCTGGTCACTTTCCCTCCTGCAACAGACAGATCCCCAACTACTGAGGGGGTCAGATTCAATGAATCCAATTAATCTCTATCATGGTGGATAGGATCCAAGTGCTGGGGGGAAAATGGATGGTTTATTAGGCTTATTGTGACATGCTCTGTGCTGTCCCCGGTTAGACCACAGATCCGCTGCAGGCCGAGAGATTTTCCTGACAAAATCTCAGTCAAGGCTAAACCCTGACATGAAAAGAAAAGAGAGAAAAAAAAACTTAGAGCTTTCCTCTCCCCCTTTCCTCTGCGAATAGCCCATGGGATCAGAGCGGATGGAGATGCGAAAGAGGCAGATGTCGGTGCAGCAGGAGTCGGCAGCGGGGGGGACTGCACCGGCCCAGCAGGGCCAGCCGGGCCAGGCCAACCCACGGGGCTCCAATGCATGCTGCTTCTGCTGGTGCTGCTGCTGTAGCTGCTCCTGGTAGGTCGGCTTCGCCAGCCGGGAACCGGCTCACCGCGCACAGCATGGCCGACATCACCGCACACAGAACAGCACAGCCGGCACCGCTGTGGAGCTCAACAAAAGGCCCCAGCTTGGGTTTTATGTCACTGCCGTTTTTTTTCTCTGCCTGTGATCTGTGGACATTTGTCTCGCAGAAGCTTAAGGACAATATAAATCATGCATAAACTTCAGCTTATTATCTGCTAGACTTGAAAGGAACATTTTTTTTTTTTTACAGTAGAATGCTGTCCATTTTACATGCACAGCAGTTACTGTATTATAATACATTTAATCAGCCAATACTATAAATAAAACTGAAATCACAGTATTGATTTTTATTGTACAATAATCACCTAATACTGTACATACAACTGAAAGCACAGTATATAATTGATTTTTATTGCACATTTAATCACCCAATACTGTAAATAAAACTGAAATCATAGTATTTACTTGTTTTTTCTTTTACACACAATATTGTAAAGAGAAGTATAATACTTCTTTTGTAAAAAATAATTGCAGTAACATTCTGTTGCCAGTTAGCTACTGTAGATTTCATGGTAACGGTTTTACAGTGAAAGTTATGTTACATTATAATAATGGCTATATGATAATTATGTATAATAATGAGAGTATATATTAATAAATGGCAGATTTTTATGTGCAATTCATAATCAGCTTTGCATCAAATTATTGCAAAATTCTATATTTTCTGCCATAGTGGTTATGGTTGTTCTTTAGTTTTGCTGTTTCATGTTGTGCTCACATGTGTCACCATCAGGAACGAAGACAGGGATGATAGAAACCGAAAAGCATCTTATGACGTTAAGGAAGGGACCGAAGACTGTGAAGACTGGTCAGTTGAATTCACTGCACACACACACACATAAAAAAATAAATTCTACTATTTCTACTAATTCTTCTATTTATCAAAGATTTTTTGATGATGTTCAAATCACTCACTCTGATGTTATTTATGCTCTCTCTCTCTCTCTGCAGTCCTAAGCCCACGTTGGAGGAGGTGCGCTCATGGGGGCAATCGTTTGACAAGCTGATGTGTTGCCCAGCGGGGCGGAACTCCTTCCGACAGTTTCTCCGCACCGAGTTCAGCGAGGAGAACATGCTCTTCTGGCTGGCCTGCGAGGAGTTCAGCAACGAGACCAACAAGAACACGACGGAGGAGAAGGCTCGGGTCATCTACGAAGACTACATCTCCATTCTCTCACCTAAAGAGGTCCCACAGCTCTTGATTTCATTGTCAACATCATGTGGATTTTAAAGGACAAAGAAATCATTTGACATTTTGGGAAAGTCACTGTTTTTATTATTATTTTTAACCCAGAGATAGATGAGAAGACTAATGCCTGTCTAATGACATTACAGTACAGCTTAGTTTAGCCTAAAGATCTAGACCAAGGGTGGGCAACCCCTGGTCCTGGAGAGAGCCACTGTGGGTGCAGGTTTTTGTTTCAACTAAGCAGTAACACACCTCCAGGACCAGGGTCACCCACCCCTGATCTAGATTGACTCTATGTAACAGAATCTACTTATTAGCACCTCTTTTTTATTGCTCAACATGTTATGCCACATTTATTTGATCCATACAAAAACAAAAGTGTAAAAATGACAGTTCATCATCTTATTTCTTGCTTCTGAACGGTTGCCGGGGTAACCAGTGGAGATGCTCTACAGTCAAGAGATTGATACCGATCTTGTCATCTAACTCCCACTAAGAAGGAGAATATTTCCCAAAATGTTGAACTGTTCCTCTCAGGAAAAAAAAAACTTAGTCTGTCATTGAGATAATGCGCATGCTGTTTGTCCTAATTTCCCTTGTCCTTGACACCCAGGTGAGCCTTGACTCCCGCGTGCGTGAGGCCATCAACAGGAACATGCTGGAACCCAACTCGCACACGTTCGACGACGCCCAGCTGCAGATCTATACACTGATGCAAAGAGACTCATATCCCCGCTACATGAACTCCCAAGCCTACAAAAACCTGCTCAACACTCTGTCAGAGCAGTCCCCTGAATCTTAGGGTGGTGATGACCTGTGATCTTTTAACTCTCTTTATCTCCCCCCTATCCCTGCCCCCCCCCCTTTTTTTTAAATGTTCTTTTTATGTTCAGTGTAGGATTACATGAACCGGGCCTCAGGCCTGGCCCCCCTCCCAGGGATCTCAGCGCTATTGTGATCTGCACCTGACCGAAGACACTCAGGTCTCAAAATCTCCCGAGGGCTCGACATCACAAGTACTGCTACAGATCAACATAGCAAAACACTCCAAAGGAATATGAATACATTTTCTTCTGTTTTATTTTTTTTTCTTTTGATAGAAATAATCTATTTTATTTGTGTTCAGAGTTTTTTATGGTCTGTTGTTTTTTGTATGATCGTTTGGGGTGAAAAAATGATTCCTACTGTAGACTATATATTTATGAGTTTGTAAATAGTAAAAAAAAATGGAATTGTGGGTATTTTATGTGGAAACGCCTGGTTCTATTTACTGCGTATGAAAATCAAAGCTCAAGTCAACGGCTACATGTTAGCTGTACTTGCAGGCAGCTTTGTGGGGTACTGTATGATTTTATCTTGGTTTCACCCTGTTTTGTTACCTTACCTCACACTTTGGTACCTGTGACAGTGACTTGGCAACTCCAGTTCATGTAAGCATTGTGTGTGTGATTGGAACTACTGTAAGTGTGGTTTTGGGTGGAGTAACAGAAAGTGGCAATAGCTCCTGTCACAGTGTGCAATTTGTTTCCATAAGAAACTGAAATCAATGACGGAAGGGTAATTTAACTTTCTTTACTCACAAAAGTTTGCCTATTTCATTTTTTTTTTTTTTATTCAAGTGTTACTAACCGCACACCTCATAGGATTAATATGATTTTTAATAGTTTTACATAAGGACCTAAGTAATTCTATCTACCAGTAAGTATTTTTTATTTATTTATATCTATTGCCAATACAAAAACAGCAAGTAAAAAAAGGAAAAATTTATATTTAACTACCATAATAGGGTGAACTAAAGGTCACTATCAGAAAATGTACAAATGTGAGTAACACTTTATTTTTTTACAAATCTGTAATTTCCTAATATTGTTTGTTTCCTGGAAAGAACTTTGTCATTTGGTTCTAATAATGGGATGAAATAAGAATTTAAAATGAAATAAATGTTAATTCATTGTTAACTTGTGATTGGAAACATAGGAATAGGTTGACATTTTTGGAAATTGTGCTTATTTGTTTCTGGAAGAACAAGAGAACTTTGTCCTTTAAATTTGAAGCCACAGCCAGCGAGGAGTTAGCTTAGCTTAGCATAAAGACTAGAATAGTTTTACACTTTGTATAGATTTAAAAAAACAATATATAAGAAATTAATTTGTGAGCTTTAGAGATGCTGGTACGCTGATTTAGTTTCCTTTGGACAGATGCTAGGTCTTTGCTAGCTGTGCTCGTTTTAAATTGTTATGCTAAGCTAAGCTAAGGCAGGCTAAGCTAGGTGTCCCCGAGCTGTATTTTTATATTCCCTGTATGGACATGGAAGTGGTGCCACTCACTCACTCACTCTTAGCCAGGAAGCAAATTATTTCCCAAATGTCAAACTATTGCCTTCATTCTACATGGATGTTAAATTGTATATGTGCATGTTAAACAAATTGAACACTCTTTCATAAGACTGCTACATTAGCAATCAATCGGCATAATCAATAGGAAGTGTACCAATTGGGAGTTCTTCTACTTCAGGAGTAATTAGCACTAACTTACGCAGTTTTTTCCAAGGAATTTCTTGGAAAATAGCAGGAAATTATTCGGAAATTACATACCCACACAATAAAGTGATACCAAAATGTGTGAAATTCATAGTGTTTGACGGCAGGTTGAGCAATATATTTGTCGTCCTAAAAAATGTTAACTTAAAAAAAAATGTCTTTTTTTTAATATTGCTGTAAAAAACGGATTATTTTGTTCTCAATTGACACAGGTTCAGTCCAGGATAGCAGCAACACCAAAGCTACCATGTAATCTGTGTTCATACGTTTATTGAGAGCATTTCCATTGACTAAAATTGGAGTTGCCAAGCGTTAAATACGTTTATGTATTCTGATAGAGTTTTAGTTGAATTGCTTTTGTTGCCTCAAAAACGTGTCACTCAAAGACAAGATCCTCACATGGGGAAGTGCCTTGACATTCGATTTTATGACATCTTTCTCATGGGCAACGGTTGTTTTCAAACTCTTTGCCATTAAGGGTGGTGACCGGAGCACGAAGCCAGTTTACTGGAAACTGTCCCTCTCATTGGCCAAATTATCGCATGTGTTTTGTGTTGATTCCTTAGTCCTGACCACACTAGTCCTTTCAGAGGGTGATGACAACCTACGTCTTGATTTGCTGAGGACAAAGATAATTGGATAGGGCTGGTTGATCTGAACTTCTTGCCGACCCGTGGGCTTCACGGTGGCACTTCTACTTGTCTTAGAGTTAATTTTAACTTACTATGTGCAATTTGAGCTGATGGATACACTGCGCAGATCAACCTCAAACACAATCTAAGCCAATGGTTTGGAGTGATGCCTATAAATGTTGTTTCTTCTTCTGTTTACTATATGAAATGTGTTACTTTGCGCTGAGTTTACTGAAGAATACATTTTTAAAAAAAACAAATGTGAATGTTTACAGTATATGGTTTTAGTTTGTTTTTTTTAGTTTTTTTTCTGCTACTCTCCAAGAAAATAATGACTTGTGGGCATTTTGATTAAGATAAAATAAAGCACAATAATTTTACTGACTCTGGAATTATTTTATCATAAACTCACATGAAACATACAGTCCACATTTAAATATTGTTCAGACAGGATTTTCACTCATCACATTACCTTGTAGTGAGCATACTACTTAGTATCCTGCATACTGTCGTGTAAATTCACTTTAACACAACATTTTGATTTCATCAGGAAAAACTCATTCAGCTTATTTCTATTGTCAAATTTATACTTTTTGATCCTACACACCAGAGACCTTTTCATCATGTGCAGGAACATTTTTGAAATAAGTCTCAAGATAAATAAAGTATTGGTATGAAAGTAAACATAAGCAAATACATTCTGTATCATTAACATTGTGTTTGTTTTCTCTTTTACCCATTTTAAAAAGATGCAGAATATCATCACCCTATTAAATTATTGGTTGAAATCATTTTTTCAACTTTTTGGGAAAACCCCAAAACTTTGTCAAATGCAGAGAATATTGTATTTATTAAACATTTCAATTTTTGAACATTCTAGTGTGACTTTAGACAGTTTTAAACCTGGTTTAAACTATCCTTTCATTCCATAGTGAAACTAAAATTTATATTACCTGGAGTTAAATTAAACAAACCTGAGATGTGGCAAATTTTCATTGAAGTGATGACACTCCATGGGCATCAACATGTTTAATGGACTAAAGATCCTGGAACTTCCTTTTCTTTCTTTATATTTGGCTACATATTTATTGATATGCACAATATATTAAATTATTATTCAAGTATACCTTGTGATATTTAGGCTAAAATACTATAAACATTGTAACCTATAGCCTTTAGGACAAACTTTATCAGTCACCAGTAGAAATTGGTTGATTGATTCTTGCTTCTTAAAGCAGCTGCCATCATGAAAGCCATTTTATTCTGACTCGGGCAACATTTTTTCACTTAGATGAAAAATAAAATGGCCTAAATAAAATGTCCATTGTCCTATAGGGCATAAAGAGTAGATCCTTTCAACTCAGGATTAAGGCAACATTACCAGACGTGGCAGCATCAAGAGATGATTTAGGCCAAAAACTCACTTTCATCAAAAAGGGCCATTATTTTAATAGGGTGACGATATTATAGATTTATAATATCGTCAAGCTTGGTTAAGGGGTTAAATCTTTGAAGGATGGATATTAAATGAGTTAATAGTAGTTAATGGTTGCCTGTTTTCCCTCAAGATCAGTCCTTCCACAAATGAACCGCCTTGCTTGTGTGACTGATCTGGGTTGATTTTGTGTGGAGAAGGGAGCCGCAGCCGCTCATCAACATAGAGTGGCTGCACCTGGCAATTAAAAAAAAAACCTCCAGGAAAAAGAATTGTGTCTCTTCCCCTGGTTCAGCCAATAACATTATCCTGCCCCTAAACAGATTAATATGCATACATCAGCAATCACTTTGATGTGATGAATATTCCACCAATAACAAATGTGTATCCACACACACACACACACACACACACACACACCCCTCTCTCTGATCCCTAATTGCATTAGTATAATGTTAAAGATTCACATAACCAGAGCAGGCTGGAAGCACATCATAACGGATGACTAATGAAAAGCACTTCTTTTTAATCAAATGGATTACACTTTATTGGGAAATTAAATAAAACAATGCAATGTTGTGAGGGGAAAGCAAAACAACATCGTCCAAAGTGTTAAAACTACATATAAAAAATGCAGATAAAAGAGAATGAGACAAGATTGATCGCATATATCTGACAGCGGGAACAACTAATAACAATAGTAAAAGATTTTGGAACGGGGGTCATTAGGGAACGGACGATGAGCTCAATCTATGAACAGGATATTTACTCAAACAGTAACCGCAGTGGCGTCTTTGTATGGCATCTCGTGTGCCATATACCACAGAATAAAAAGCTCCAATCTGTTGCAGATAGACATTATCTGGTCCTGGAATTTTGCTACTTGGAGTGCCGATGATGATGCCTGCAGGTTCAGCAGAACTAGGACACACACACAAAAAAAATAAAAATTAATATCCAGATAGTGGAACATTTACTGTAAATACTGAATATTAAACCATGAAAAAATAGCTAAAAACCAGTAAAAACCCTAATGCTGAAGTGGGAAAGAGGATAATGTCATAAAACAAGGATGGCAGCCATACTGACATGAAATAGCAGGTCAAGTATGTTTTAATACTAATTAAGGTTCCATTCAGGTCAGATAGAGTCAGGGTGCTGCTGTTGTGCATGTTGGCTCATTGGAAACTGAACCTTAATTAGTATCACTGGTAACCCCTATGTTTACTCTACTAGTCCATATCAATGTAGCTGCTGTAACAAAGGTGTATTATTTGTTTCACATCTTAGCCTTTAAGCTATTCTCCACAACAGTCCACAAAAATGGGATTTACACATTTTTGGAGGGGTTGGCAGGGTCAATTCTCAGTTTTAACTGATTTCTGCTAATGCTATTAAAACATCATATTTAAGACATCTGAGAATAATAATAAAAGATGCCACCTTGCCACCTGCAAGGAGTATGCATAAAATACAACTTGTCCTACACAGCCACTGACTGCTTCAACTAAATACATAGTGAGCAATCAGTTAATTCATAATTAAATTCAAAAGGTCCGCTCACTTACTGATTTGCTGTTGTGTTTCTTTACAAAACACCAGGCTGATAAGTGCAGATTGCTGCTATCAAGCATTAGCTGGCAGCTGGGAACTGTACAATCAGGAAACTATGCAGCCATGAACATGATACCTAACCAACCAACATGAACCAAAACCAGAACCTGCCTGCAGAGTGAATTTGATGGGTTCTAACACTGAGACGATACAGCCTGCATTAAATCACATACCTTCCATCTATTTCCGCACTGGTTGCAGAAGACAAATGTGGTCATTGGCTCATCGGCACTGCGAGTTTGAACCTGGGTGAAGGACAAATATGTGACAACTCATGTATTACAATATCAAACAAGCAGGGTTAAGTAAGATTTTATAAACATGCAATTTCTTGTTTGATTTATTTTAACCATTCAACATCAATAAAAGCTTCTTGCATGAAATGCAGCATGAATGGTGATCTGTACCTGTGTGTAGGTGCAGCACTTCCCCTTGCACTTGCCACAGGTGAATAGATCTGTCTGAGTGCCGCCAGTGGTGGCCATCTGGTGGTCCCTGACAGCCTCTTTGGTCAAATTCTTCCTCATTTCCTTCAGCTCATCACTGGCCATTTCCTGTAGAAACCGGAACCACCGGAAAGTCAATAATAATAATAATCATTTTAAGCAAACCGATTTTCTGTTTCAATGAAATCTGTTTCTGTTTCAATGAAATATTTGCTGTATTCAATAAGTTATATTCTTATACAAAAGGAAAAAAATACATTTTTCTGAAACAAATCTCAGATAAATGGTTCTACTGTGCACCATGTTCCTGATGCAGGATCTTTAAGATGAAGTCATCTAGAACCAACACACCTCTGCGGTCATCTTCGCCATCCGCTCAGGGGTTACACTCCCGCACAGCACGGTCCTCCTTAAATTAGGGTTCTTCATATCCTTTAGATTTGAAATCCTGCTCCGGATACGGGTCTTATATTTCATGTCTGTGTTCTTAAACTCTTGGAAGATAAGTGATAGCAGGTTAAGGAAATCAAGTTTTCAATTGTGTGTGTGTGTATATATATATATATATATATATATATATAGATTGATATATTGATGTTGAATAAATATATATCCATTTAGCTTAAAAATCCACAATAACAGGATACAACATTTAAAAGGCCATAAGATGATACAAAGTATAACATTCTAATGTAATGTAAAATCTTAATATAATGTCATAATAATCATATACAAATTGAATTTGATATGACATTATTTGATGGTTGATCACCATCATCTCTGAAAGTTAGCTGATATTTTGATATAGCAAGAGTGGGGACATTGATGATTTCAACATGTTTTTTCTTTATTCTTTATAACAGAACGCACGGCTGGATTTATGAAAACATTCCGTTAAAAGATTCATGACCGGAACAGCGTTCCGTTAAAAAAGGAGAAGAAGCTCCCTGTCAAAATCCCATGTTAAATAAATAAAACGATGAACTAAAGTCACATTAGTTACATTATCCGAGTGCTTGAACAATTCCAGTGTGCTCGTTTCAGTGTAATCTACGCTATCTAAGTCTGAGTGTGTCTCTGGTTGCTATGCAACGCGAGGCGAGCCGAGCTGAACAAATGCGTTTCTGGTTGGTCGATGGACACGTGGTCACGTTATCAGCATCGCTAATTCTGATTGGTTCAAACCACAAGCGTTTGCTCTCACCGAGCAAAATGATGTTGGCACAATGCAGCGCAAAATGTACGACTTCTATTATTCATTTTTGAATTGCTATATTGAGCTTAAGTGCCTATTTGTGACAGCCTTATTTTAGTTCAGAATTTTATTTATTTAACTGAATCGCTGTATTTGTTTTACATTTCTGAATAATGCACTTGGTCTAACTGGATTAATGTGCTGGACCTTTACTTTTGGATTTAATTCAGTTCACCAATAAAGAATTGGATTTCAGATCTTCTCTTCTTACTGTATTCAATTGATTAGTCATGCACTACAATTTTTTAATATCCTAGAATTCAAATTCTATGACAAATACGACATTAAAATGCAATTAATTTGATTAATTAATTACAAAATCCTGTAATTATTTTGATTATATTTTTTAATCGACTGACAGCACACACACACACACACACACACACACACACACACATATATATATATATGTGTGTGTGTGTGTATATCATATATTCTATCCTGGCAAAGTGTGATTGAGATATGAGAATAGATTAATTGGAAAAACAACTAATAGTTGCAGCTCTAAAGTGCATATTAACATTAGTTGCGGTTATTAAATACATGGCATTTGTAACATGGTAGCAACATCTAGAATCATGAAAAGTGACACAAACATCTGCTTAAAACACATTTGCTGTTCAATAAAAAGGATATATTCCTCGATTTGTGCTCCAAGTTCATTGCAATCAGCACCAATAGCAATATAATCATCTGAAAAAATAAGACAAAAAATGTTGAAGAATAGAATGTTGATTTAAACCTGACACAAACTAAACAAATATTCTGTGTTACGCAGTATCACAATAATGGTTTACCTCCAGTCTGCAGAGCATTCGCCAGCAACTCTCGGCATTTGATCCTTATAGAATCAGAGGTGTTGGGGGCACGAGGGAAGGTGTTGATTAATGAGTTGGGCGTAACATCAGGGGTCTCACTCTTGCTGCTGGAGTTACTGCTGGAACTGCTTCATGAGAAAGAAAAGAAACATGTACATGCAAATGACAGAGAAGTTGCATTGACCGCTGGTAATAAAAGGACCAGTTTGTCGTTTTTACCTTTCTTCTTTTGCCTCTGGGCTTCCCTGTGAGGGAGAAACAACAGGTGTCGTTTGCTCTTTCCTCTTCTCATCTGAAGTTTTATCTCCACCTCCGGGCTCGTCTACAACGCAGCCAAAAAAAAGCAAGTATGTAAAAAAACAGGTCAATTTTCTGTCAAATGTCATTGAGTTGTCTTCTGGAATGAAAATGTACGTTATTGTTGTACACAGCTGTTTGTTCATACTGTAAAGTCAGTAATACTCCTGCTTTTTTAAATTTTGAACTAGAATTATACACTCATCTTATAGTGCAATTTAGAACACTAATATCCAAAATGTATTGTGGCTTCATATGTTTGTATTTTACCTTTATGTGTCTTTTGGGTGTGGTTTTCATATAAGCAGTTAGAGGTTCCTCTACACCCTATCAAACACCTTGTGATATTTCACAAGCTTAAACAAACATTAACAAACGTTGCCTAGGGGTTTTCCATAATGGTGTAGAATATCCTGTAATGTGTCTTTATACTATCCCTGGAGGTAAAGGGAGTATCAGTGTACAAAAGTAAATCAAACTTAATGCAAAATCAATATTCTGTTTGGTGTTTAACATATTTTAATCTTTTTTTTTTTATTTTATGATTTTCATGGCCATTTCTCTAAAGCTGCATGTCCAATATTAAAATGTGTGGTTTGAATGGTAGTTAATGGCACAAAAATGTGTCTGAGGGTAATCAAAGGGAGTATATTTCACACAGTAAACTAAAGGGTTAATATAGACTTGACAAATTGCAAAATATAAAAAAAAAAATAAATGTTGCTGAAAATGAAGCCATATGCATGAACACAGTCAAAATGAGCATACAATCAGAAACTAAATACACAAACCACATTAATACATTAAGGGGTAAAAGGTGAGAGACGGCTACTTTGGGTTGTGCTGATAGCCTTACTTTTCTGAATCCTAAGTATACTTACTCTAATCAGAATACTGGATAATATGGATAAAATTAGAGCATTTTTATTAAATACCTTGATACTGGTATTATAGGGATGACTATTGGTGCCTTTACAAAATATAAACACAATAAAAATTGTGATAAATAATGATCAGTAAAGTGGGTGTGATTAACTGGATAAAAGCTATAACAGTAAAGTACATATGAAAATCAAATAAAAAAAGTAAATTGTGCATAAAGTAAAGTATGTTTTAATACAGTGCCATATAATATAAGTTATCTCATGAAACTTTTCAAAATCAAGCAGATCTAGGCCACATTCTATAATATGTAGAGACCCAACATTCCTCATTAACAAGCAGTTGGCAAAAAAAATCCCCTTTAAGGGGAAGAAACCTCGAGCAGAACCTGGCTCTAGGTGGGCGGCCATCTGCCTCGACCGTAATGTAAACGGATTACATTATTTTTGCTTCCCTTCCTTCTTCGTACGAGTATCTTACAGCGCTGCCAATTCAGTCATTCTAGCCCAAGGTTTACCAGGAAGCACAGTCTGTTCAGAAAATTACTTTAATTTACTGTAATGCAGCATTTAAAAATCGGGAAAAGACAAAGACACTTATGCCATATCATAACTTTTAAAATCTAAGACAATATCAAGCATGATATGAAATTTTAATTTAAGTTGGTTTGTCTCAATTTGTCATTTAAGTTATTGGTTCTCAAACTGGGGTCCAGGGACCCCTAGGGGTCCTTGAGATCGGTTTCAGGGGGTCCCCAGCAAAAAGGGAAATCATTTATTTTAGTTATTAGTCCATCCATAAGTAACACAATGACATTTTTGTCATGGGTTTCATACGATTTCTATAATATCTAAAAGCAAAAATCTTATCAGATGGGGACTCTGGAACAAAATCTTATCAATGGGGGTCCATTTGTGTCAGTTTTGGGGTCCTTGACATGAAAAATAACCACAGAACCACTGTGCTAAGTTATCAATATCAGAAAGTGATCATAATATGATAGAGCTTCATCAAGTTGTTAACAATTAGTTACAAACAAATGCCTTGATTGGTGCCGATTCATCATATCCAACATTTGAGAAAACTCTGCACAGAAATATAATACACAAGTCAAGTATGTATAGAGTATGTATCTTGTAAAATCCAAGTATGTGAAGGCTTAGAAAGTAGTAATTACCCAAAAGCTTCTTCCATGATTTGATCAAGGACTTGGCTAGAGATGTCACCTCATCGTCTGTGCTCTGCTTGCGGATGGCATTAACGGACATCCCGATTCTGGTGGACTGTGGAGAGATATTGCGTCAGTGCTTCAGGGTTTGAGCGCTGCCTGCCTGAGTCGAGGATAAGCCTTCAGTAGGAAAGAGAAAAGATACCTGAAGCAGCTCCAAAGTCATGGGGACACTGCGCAGCTCCTTCAGAAGATCCAGAGCACCAGACTGCAGAGAGAGGAGGGAGAGACAGAGGCATTTATAGATACATAGAACCCATGCAGTACTGGACCTCTCATTGGGGGTAAAGTGATCTACTCCAAAGTAGGTTACCATACACTAACAGAGTGGTCAGGTTTAACACAGGCCTTGTTTCTTTTAAGTCTTAAGATTTTCTGGATGACTATTATACAGTTAAGTTTTATTTATGACAGTGGTATATCAGATGTAAGCAGGTTAGACAAAATCAACTCTTTAGTAATTTTTTAGCTACTTATTACTGTACACACGCAAAAGACATTTATTTTGGGTGTTTAGGGTTAAAAACTTAGTTGATTAATTCATTATAGTAAAAATAAAAACCTCTTGTTGTTTCCCTCTGCATTTTGTGTGTTTTGGGAGATCCTTGTCCTGTCTTTTTACAAAAGAAATCCTGTACATTCTGCCTGTAATGTATTTGATTTTAAACTAATTGCAACCATTTTTATATATAATAAATTATAGCAAAGTAAGTGGACAAACAGTGAACTGCTCAAGCTTTTCAGATACTTGATCGCTTTTCCTGGTCATAAATAAAATCTAACTGAATAAATTGCGGTTTGTGCCTCTTGCTCTGACATATAAAAGTACTTTAAATGCATACGTGTGGGCTCCATGAAAAAGTGGCTATTTTCTGATATTTTGAAAACAGAACAAAAAAATGAGAAAAAAAATCGTCCGATATCTAAAACCATTACTAGCTGCATGCAGCAAACACATGCACGTTATTACGTTAATTAACCTGCATTAGTTATAGCGGCTAACGATAGCAGCTAATTAGCCGGCTGCAAAAATAACAAACCACTTAGTGATCCAGCAGCATGCATTTATTTCATAGCTTAAACCCGGCTTAACCCAGCTATCTTTAAGTGTCCACATCTAACATCTTATTGCGTTGCAAGGCACCAAGCCAGCAAGAGCTAATGCTACGCGGCTAATTACTAGCCGTCGTTAACATAAACAGACTGGCATGCTAACGTGTTGCTGCTAGCCAGGACAACAGGAAGGCTATGTCCGCAGAGGAGCTTTTTGTTGAAGTAAAAAAATACTCCAGTGGACAACTGGGTTAAGTTGTTGCTGACAATGACCGAACTGGCTAGTCGGCAGCTAACTGACCCCATCACACACGGTTAGCGCCAACGTTTAGCTAACACATAAACATCAGCGGACCGGTGTTTCGGTGTAATGCGTGACCGTGTTAAGTGGTGACTCTGAGCAGGACGCGCTGTGGTTAGTGAGTAAATTCCAGCTGCTGGAAACATGATCAGAACATGTCAATGTCCTCGTTAAATAAACGAATATTAAATCAATTTAAAAACACACTAATGTTTTTTTCGTCCACGATAAGCATTAAACGTTACATAAGATTTCCGCTTTCGTGACGTTTATGTTCAATCCATTTATTTTACTTTAATTTCCCTGCCTTCTGTGTATTTTCCGTTCCTGTGGTAAACATGTTTTAGTTGTCTTCGAATGTTTTTTATACAGTTATCTTCTATCTCAAAATGGCTAATATTCAACCTGTAACCTATTTCCCCCATGTTAAAAGTAACTTAAAGAAAAGTGAACGCTTCTTGTTGCAAGACAAAATTGAAAAGAATATATAACGTCTTGAACGTTCAATTCAAGCGAAGTTAAAAGCTTTTATGATGATATCTACGGTTTCTGGTCGCTTTTTCATCAACTGCCGTCACCACGACAACCGCGGATGCGTTCAGCCAGAAGGCATCAAGTAACACGGTCACTCGTTACACCGTAACACCAGTAAACGTTCATTCTTCTCACCCCGTTCTTCTTCTGCGCCATTTTATCCATTTTCTTCGCGATTCTAATGATCTCCTCTTCCTCCTTTTTGCCCATGATGACTAATCCGGTGGAATCCAAAGAAAACAAATCAGGAGCAAACAGTAAATAGAAAACAGGACAAAAAGACCACGCCACTGAAGTGAAAGCGGCGGCGTCTACTTGGCGGACCGGGACCGCACCACACTGATCCGACGTTCTGTAGCAGGCATGACTAGCCGATGCACGAGGGGTTCAAGGGAAGTTAATCGAGACGGAAAAAAGGAGTGTGGTTTTCCCAACCTTTTTGAGTCACCCCCAAAGCAAAACACCCTTTAAAAATGTTATTTTTTAATGTATTTTTGCTTAAAAATTGTAAAAACAGTTATTCAATTGCCAATTTAGTTGCCAATCACTGAATTGACTAACCTCGCAGTTTTTGAAAGAAGATATTTTATTTTAATTACTTTTTGAGGCTTGGGGATGTAAAATACAGAAATACATAAGCAAAAAAACAAAAAAAATGTAGAAAGCTTACAAAAGAGTAATAACTTTGTGTAAAACAAATAATAAAAAAACCCTAAATGATCAAAAGTTCATGATAGAAAGAGTAATAATTGACCATATTCTGAGTTCAAGGTGTCCTATCACCAGCTGTCTATTTTTCAATGATGGTTGTCAGTACCTTATATTTGCTGGTTAATCGCTTCATTCTGTACATATGCAGAACCCTAACCCTACATGTGTACAGCACAGATCAGGCACCAACAGTGATCTATAAGGGAGAAGGCTTTTTGGCTCACGGGGGTGATTTGTCACTGCAATAAAGCAATACCACATAAGTGGCCACTGGGCAAAATTGTAAGTGGCAGTGCCAGACTCAGATTTTATAGTAAATCTCTGATCCTATCCTGTCTTCTGACTGCTGCATTAACCCAGCAACCCCTTTTGTTGAGACCCCCACTGCTTCAAGATACTGATTCCCAACATGGGAGTCCCGGCCACCACTGGGGGGTTGTTGTAGCTTCACAGGTGTCACATGGCCTTGATTTTAAGGGGTATATTTGTTTTTAATATCCGATATATTATAGCATTTTATCAATTTCTGTGAAGAAAACTAATTGTATTCATTATTTTTTAAACTTTAGATTGGCAATTAAGATATAAACTAAAAGAAATTGCACAAGGATAAGGACTCTGTGAAGACATGAATACAAGCTATATTCACAGTCTATATATGCATTATTCACTGTTGAATAACCCAATCTTGCATTAGAATCAAAGTCTTTCCTTTTGTTCTCTGTTTTGCTATCTGAGGAAGCACAATGAGGGAATTTGATGCTAAAAAGAGTTGTGTCAGATATCTACTTTATATGATTAACTCAGACTGATGAATCCTTATAGAAGCTTCAGATAAGTGCAACTTTGCACAAAATGATTGTGTGGAGTTTGCCTTCATCTCTTATACCAAAAGAACATTTGAAGGTGTTTTTTAGTGGCCAATATGAACAGGAGGAATAATTACAGTGAGGAAAAACACCTTCAGTTGTCCTTTAGTGCTTAAATTATTTATGAAAGCAAAACCAGCATTTTGGCATTTTTGCAATTTATCATTAGATGGCGCCAAAGTGTCACTTGCATCTCTACTGGGGTCAACTAGTGACTCAGTTCTGAAAACAACCAACCAACCAACCAACCAACCAAATAAACCACCAGCCAATTAAACCACCAACCAATTAACACAACAAATCAATAACCCAACCAATCAATCACCCAACCAACCATAATCTGCCTTAAAACTACAAAAGATAGGGTTTTGATTTGGGTCTTTTAATGCTGTAATGTACTTAGTCAATCAGATTGAAAAACTTAAATAACTAGAGATGAATATATTGATATTTTAGTGAATCAACAGACAAATGATTGGCAACAATTTAAATTAGTTTATTAATCATGTATTTGCCAGGCAACAGGCAATTATGAATCTGTAGAAGTTAACTTGGGGACATTTTCAACTATATTTCTTATACCAAACAATATTGGTAAACACATATTTCTTAGATCAAAAAATAATTGATGAATTAATAATTAATTGCTGTATATTGTCACATTCCATGATACTTTTTGGTTTGCTAGGTTCTAACCTATAGACATGTATATGACTGATAAATTGGTCTCAAGTTAGGGATCACAAGTCAAAAATGCTGAGAAGCTCATTTGAAAAATGGTTGCAAACATTGATGGCACAATGCTGGCACATCTTTTGTATTGTTGACATTGTAGAATTAGCAATTGTCCAGTAAAACGGTTTTAAATATTAGTTCCAAATGGCAGTTGATAGACATGTATGTATTATTCAGCGTAATTACATTTTCTGGTATGACTGGTGGCGTTTAATTAAGGCCTGGTCTATGGGCAGATCAAACCTGTGACCTTTCAGCAGCAGCATCTAGGTCACGACGATGGCACACTGTTGATCTTGTATGTATGTGGCACAGATTGACTTGCTAATTTGGATTTTACTAATCCAAACAGATCAGCGTGTGGCATTACCACCTAGTGATTGAAGGTTAAACAATTACTGCATAATAGTTTGAATAATTTAATGGAAAAAATACTTTACTGCTTATTACAATACATAGAATATACATTATACAACACTAAAACATCAAATACTTTGCTAAAATTTGTGTTGTTCCTTTTATTTTAAGATCATTTTCCACTTGAGGAAACAATGTGAAAGACTATTTCCTCCTATTGGACTCTGTGTGACCTTTAACATCAGTACGGCCCTACCTTTGATCTCCCTATGAGTCAGTCTCCATCTTTTGAGAAAATGCAGCGGGTTAGTGGACGTATCAGCAGGTTTTATGCAGTCAGTTGGTTATTGGTACACCGTCTGTTTGCAGTATAATGACATAGATCGTACCCCCTGATGTAATTAAAGCATTAGCCACTAGTAACAAACCAAAACACAAGCCTAGTACATGGTGCAAACTTTCAGATATGCTGTATTTGCCTTCTAAGTGTTGCTACAAGGCTGTCTATGTGAAGGCTGCACTATAACAACATTAATTATTTATTACTAATTATATTCAGTGAGGATAAAATACTAATAGTGTGAATGTCTTGAAATGTGGAGGTAGCTTTCCATTCCCTGCTGTGAGGTAAAAGTGCTCTTTAAAGACCTTATTCTGCCTCATGCTGTCAGCAAGTGCGTAAAATCTTTAACCTAATCCCTATTAGGCCAAGACTTCTCAAATCTGATTATGCAAGCTGCTTGCGAATTAGACGTAGTCCTCACCACCTGTGGTATCTGTTTGGAGTGGGATAGATGTACTAATATCAATGGAGCCGGAGAGTTTCTGTGAGAGAAACCTTCACTGACATTCCCTATGAACTTTCAACCCCCCCTCCTCGTTTACTTAGGAGCGACCTCCTCGTAACCAGCTGCTTACAAAGCCTTTTACCTGACCCATTCACCCATTCAATCAGTTTCTCGATTTTTGTTTTAGTGCAGTTGATGAGTGAGTGACAAGTTTATAGTTTAAGAGGCAGAAAGGACCTTTGAAACATGTTTCCTCTGTTTTTTTTATTGAGATTTATTAGAGGTTAAATGCACCAAGATTCAAATATATGAGCTGGCCAAATAAAATAATACTCCTGCTCTTTTAGGAGAACTTATTGTCAACAAATAACAAAAAGTCACACTGGTAAAAGTGTATAATTTCAGTCCCCTGTGGCTCATTTCCTGTGGTTCCATTGCTGATTAGGTGTGAGCAAAGATTAAGCAAATTGGCCATGATGTTGCATGTCCCAAAATAGCCCTCGAACACTGCTGAGAGGCTTTGACCAGCGCTCGGAGCAACACCGGATACACACTTTGTGTTGTTGTAGCTCTTATAATTAAGAAGAAATGTGAGATATAAGGTAAGCATTGTCCATTATATTCTGAGTTTCATGTTTGTTTGCCAGTTAGTGATGTTCTTCAGTATCTGTGTTGTGTATTTGTTGTTATTTAGCTGCATGCAGCCAAAGTCTGTCTATTTAGTGTTGTTCAAGGTAACGACAGTGCGTTATTATTTTAACTATGACAAAGTAGAATCTTTCCTTCAATATTGTTCCTCAAACTATGTATGTTATATTCATTTTAAACTGTCATAGACACATATAAGACACAACTCAGTCAATGAGTTTTCTTGTACCCTATATAATATTAATCTGTCCTACTGGGATGTATTTACTGATGACATGAACATGTAGTAATAACTACATTCATATTACCTGATCATATCATTGCCAAATATTACATTTAAAAATATACATTATATTTTAATTCTATTTTGTTTAATTTGAAATATAGTGTACATAGTCTACATATAGGGTACAATATAGTGTACCTAATCACTCCGAAACAATTTGGATATAATATCAATATAAAAACATGGTTTGATTCTGGATGATTATGTCGTGAAACATGAGACACTTTGTTACTGTTTGAAATACAACATTTTATGTGGCAACCATCATAAAGCAGCGGTAAGGATATAAAACAATAAAAAATAAAATATGTACTGCACATTCAGAAAAGTAGGGAATCTTATATATTATATTTTAGATGTACAGCATTTATTATCTTATAAGATGCAGGTATGTAAGAAGGCTTTTCATGGCCACACTATTTGCTTCAGTGTCACGTGACCCCCCACAAATAAATACATTTGAATATTAAAGAAATGTTAAATAAACACACAACACAAGCACTTCTAAATGTTAAACAATGCATTTCTTAATTGTTGAAAAATTATGACCCCCCCTTTATTCCTTAAAGTGGGTTGGTCCAGATGCTGTTTTCCAGCAGGCGGGGCCAGTGCGAGTCAGCTAGTGGCTAGGGATGTGGAACCTAACCCTAACCCTAACCCTCAATCTACTATGTAGAAGCCAGTAAGTCACAATTTATCACACCACTTGTTCAACCTTAGTCCAAAATCAGCCTCTTTTTTTACTGCTAGCTAATGATTGTTAATGAGCTCCAACGATGTAAGTTCTGATAGCAGCAGTGACGAGGGGGAGGGAGGAGGGAACAGAAGAAGAGTAGAGAGAGGAGGATGAGGTCCTCCATCAAAGGTTTTGGTAGTTTTACCTCATTGATTCATGATTGCTTATGCTAGTATGGTATTTTTTCATGTCACTTCCAGAAATTATTCTCTGAAAATGTATTGTATATTGCCCCCCATCGATAAAATGGGATTTTTGCCCCTCAGCATGAGCTATTTGTTCAAGACCTCCTTGGTCCTGGGTCTGGCACCTTTCTGTGTGGAGTTTGCATGTTCTCCCCGTGTCTGCGTGGGTTTTCACCAGGTACTCCGGCTTCCTCCTCCAGTCCAAAAACATGCTGAGGTTAATTGGAGACTCTAAATTGCCCGTAGGTGTAAGTGTGTGAGTGAATGGTGTGTGTTCCCACAATAGGCTGGCGACCATCTGGGGTGTATCCCTGCCTCTTGTCGTAATGCGATAGGATTGGCTCCAGCAGAGGAATAAGCGGGTATAGAAGATGACTGACAAGAGGTGTCTTTAAAAGTAAGATTTTGGAATTCTGCTGGAGAGTTTCTGTCACCACTGCCTAAGTCCCAAAACTCTCCTCAGATCTGCTCACATTGTATATGCGTTTATGTCACATACATGCACCTGTACCGGGGACTTAAACAAAAATGTGCGTTGGATCTTCAACCTGGCAGATCTAATAAACATTCAGTCATTCCAAGAAAGGTGCTGTACAGAGAAGGATCTGTAATTATCTTCAACAATGAAACCTGGGAGAACCAGTCGATGGTGGGATGCATGGCGTGAAAACCTCTTTATGTCCAAAGATGCTTTAGGTGAAGACCTCAGAGTCAGACCTTACATCACACACTTTTGTGTTACCATATGCGAGCAGATTCCATCCTCAAAAACGCTTGACTAAACACGGAATAAAAACTTCTGCGTCTTCCTTTCATCATATAAAAGTAGTAGTAGTAGTGTGAATGTTTATGTTAATGTCACCATTTGTTTTTAATACTGTTGAAAACTGGAACTTTAAGATGACTTTTCATCCATATGAACCCACAAATCCTTGACTAATTCAACTGAAACTAATTATTTAGAACATAGTGTAATTCAGGGCTTTGGAATCCATCATAATTGGGTGAATTCAAACAGAGTTCACTGAGGAAGCAAATGCAGGGTGGCCTACATACTGTATAGGGATGCATGTCTGGGTCTCACTTTTAAAGCATAACTTACTTACATTATTTGAACATACCATCCCTCCCCCTCTCTGCCTTCTCTCTAGCTGCCTCCACACAACATGAGCAACACGGAGGGGTCCCTCCCTGACCCACTTGCCCAGGGATTGTCCACAGGCAGTGGGCAGACTTTAACCTCCCGACTCTTACAGCCCACCTATGATCCCTCTGCTCCTAAAAGAGTATGTTTCTACAAAAGCGGCGACAACAAATTCAGTGGGCATCGCATGGTCATCAATGCCCGCACCTTCAAGACATTCGATGCTCTACTAGACGCTCTGTCCAAAAAAGTGCCTCTGCCATTTGGAGTGAGGACCATCACTACACCTCAAGGGATCCACCTTGTTAAGGGTTTAGATGACCTGCATGATGGGGGGTCATATGTGTGTTCTGATCAGAAACGGGTCAAGCCGCTGAACCTGAATGAAGTGAACCGGCGGCAGGTACCTTGGAATACCACCAGACCCATCAGTGGAGTGCGGCGAAGGCATGCAGCGCTCCAATTTGGGACAAGAATCGAGGTCATCAACAGGCCAGCAAAGATGAATGAGAGGGTGGCAGTAAGGACACCAAAGAGGCTCGTGGTCATCAAGAACAGGGATCCCACTGTTAAACGGACAATTGTGCTGCAGAGAAGAACGGCGCCGACGTTTGAAGCTTTGCTGGATTACCTCTCGCAGATCTTGCAGTTTCCAGTTCTAAAACTCTACTCTACAGACGGCAGAAGAGTAAGTATTTTTTTTAACTGAAATAGATGAATGATTGCATCCATGATAGTTTAAATCACCTTCTGAAAATAATACAGCAGCGATCTTTAAAAAAATGCACCTGGCACACTGACATATTCATAGTACAATAGATAAACCACATCTTCACTGATGTAAACTACTGTAAATATGTCTTCATTGATACTAATTTACAGTAACTTTATTATTTGTAACAATTATTATTTGCCATATCACTTGAATCTTTGACATTGGAGGGTGCGTTTTGGATTCTCAACTGATAATAAAATATAAAAAATAATTCTAACTTTATTTGTATAAGACTTTTCAATACAAATAACAATTTGATTTACAGCATACAATATAATATTATATGAGTACATATTATTGTTGCTAATTTGTTGATTATTCAAAAAATACTAAATTAGAAAGACTACAGATTACAGAGTTGTGTAAGTGATGTTAGACCTTCTGTCTCCTGGTGCTGGTGTCAGGTATAAGACTTTCCAGTCACTTTCTCTTGTACATGTATTTTCAGAGTAATTTTCTTTTTAACATTTTTACAATAAAGTGGCAACTTCATGGCACATCATATCATCATATTTGTAGTTCATGGGACAAATCGATTAGGATTAAAACATAAGAACTTTTTCATAAGCAGGGTCCCATGCAGTACCGGGAAGTACTTAGGCAGTCTATTCATCTGAGTCCACACCCAAACCTAGTCAAGTATATATATATATATATATATATATATATATATATATATATATATATATATATATATATATATATATATATATATATATATATATACTAAAACTTCTCCCTGTGCTGTGCACTTTTCAGGGTAGAGAAGCATGACTTGACATGAGGCCCACAGTAGAACTGAGCCACCCAAACTAAACTGAAAATGTTGGAAATTGGTATTTGGTTGATATAATCTCTGTTGTCACGATATGCGATATACGAAATGTATCTTATATCATTGGAAAGCATATTTATTTCCCTTTACAATAATGTCCCACAATGAAAACAGCTGTCCCTCAAATTTTCAAATCTACATGTTCTGCAAATTGTGTTGTTACTAATAATGTTTTAGACTTTTTTTTTATGTTCATGTCTGAAAGATAGACCCTATTATCTGGGTCTGATTTGAGTTTTTACTTATTTCATGTTTTCGTTCATGTAGCTTTAAAAAAATAAGACAGACAAGACAGGTAAAGATAATGATTGATAGTCAGCTTGTATTTATCAAATAAAAAGTTTAAATAACACACAATGTAAAGTTTATGTAGTTACCACATTATTAATTCAAAAAGTTACCATTTTAATCTTCAAACCATGCATTTCATTAAGTGAGAGTAGGTCCCCTGAATTACTATAGCTTGGCACCTGGCTGTTTCCATTTCTAAATGTTAATATTAATTAATTAAAATGAATAAATCTAAGTACTGTATTATGAAAACATTGATGATGATAGTAATGGATTATGAAGTAAAAATCCTGGTCAGTGTGAGCACAGTGTATAAGTCTGTGTAACATTAGGAGCCATTTATTCGCTCACCAATTCTGACCATCCATGAATAAATATCCTGAGTGAATAAATGACCGTTTCTAAGTCCAACACATTTAGTTACTGTTTCTAGGTACAACACACTTTACAAAAATAACACTGTAGGAAACATGTAGCCTAGGCCAAATAAAAAACACAGTGGCAAACACACTAATGTTGAGTCTGTGAGATTGAATAATAAAAAACAAAAGGACACTATCACTGATAGTAACTAATCCTCTCCAATTGAGATTTCTGTATGTATATTAACTCTAAATGCTCACCATGCTAACATGTTCACTAGTGTAAGACACAGATACATGTTAGTTACACTCAAATCGTACAAGTGATTTTTGTAATTTGAGTTGTGAGTATTTTGAGAGAACAGATTGGTAAAAGATGGTGTTTCCAAATAATATAAACAGAGTACAAATTTAATTTAATTTTAAAATAATTTCTCCACATATAATGGACCATTATGCAAGAAATAGTAGCAAAGTGGTTCTTGGTTTTGTCCTTTCTGTTATCTAGGAATGTGGGCATGTAATCCCTCTTTAATATATATGCCATGTTAATTCTAAAAACCTAATAAATATTTTTAAAATTCAGTCTTTGCACCACATCTTCACTTAGACAGTGATTTTTCAAGGTTCACAGTTTATTCTTGATCAATACAAGTCAGTTCCAGACTGTATCACACAGTCAAAACCAGCAAGTGATTGTACAAATTATAGGACTAAAATGAAAAATATATTTTAAAAAAAGCTGATTCCTTGGATTAAGAATCAGGACATTTTTTTGTATATCTTACACAAATTCCAGGAAGTCTTAAGAGGTGCTATCAAAAGCTCCCCTCCCAGTGAGTGATTAACCTGTAATCCCTCCACACACACATGTCCTTAAACAACATCACGTTTCCTGTTTAAGGTCATTGTGAGAGTTGGGAACCATTAAATGCATATTATTCCATGAGAACAGCCTTATTACCTCTGATCTATGGTCTGTTTATAATTATAACATATGGCATTAAGTAATTGTACTAAGTGTATATTAATTTATTGTTTTAGGATTGTAATAATATCTTACAATGGGTGTTTGAAAGTTGCTATGATAATGAAAATGGTTTCCTGGTTCTTTCAGGTTGACGGTCTCCCTGCACTTATATTATGCTCTGGAGTCATTGTGGCAGCAAGCAGCGAGCCATTCAGATTAGCCAACTACTTTTCACGCAGCCTGGGCCAGATGGCACAGGAAATGTTCATGGAGCCTGTGGAGCCAACTATTTTGCAGCCACAAGCTCGTAAGTTCAACTATTTCTACTGTAATGGCTATATGAAGTATACCATACGCCAAGATTAAAACAAAAGTCTACATGATTTCTTAACGCCCTCTCCAACAGCATTATTGACCAAATTTACTAATCTTTCAACATCCCCAGAATATATTGCTCTATGATTCATTCTTGTTATTTTATGAACACCTGAATATAGGTAATTCTCATTGAAAAACCCACTTTTCAGACAAAAAAAATGAGAAAATGATTTTTTTTCAAAGAGACATTTTCAAGTAGAATATCAACTTCAAATTTGTTCTCACTTACATATATCAACTTCAGTATAGTCAGAAAAATCATGAAACTGTTGAGCATAAACTTGTCAACTTGTCAGATAGATAGAAGTTTATGTTTATCTCTGAGCTTTTATAGTCCAATCAGGACTGTGACTGCAATCTTTGTTATTTACTTGATTCTCAAAGTTTGTTATAACAGATATGAACAAACAACCACATCATTCCTGTTTTATTCTTGTGGTAAATAATTTTAAGCGTCCCAAAGCATACTTCATATGGGAAATTTAGTATGTTGTTAAATGGTCAATTCATTCAAAGGCTCAAATGATTCAAGGTTCAATATATTCATCCATAAAAAAAGTTATAAAAGTTATAAAAGTTATAGTGCTCCCATGCAAATCAACCAATGCTGAAATGCAGGAAATAAATAAATAAATGCAGATAATATAGGTTTTATCCTCCCTGCTTTAGAGTGTTTTTGAGTTATCACTTTTTTCTGTTTGTTTCAATATAAATTGTCTGATTAAAGAATGGTCTGACATTTTGGAAAATCCACTCTCCTCTTTCTTATAGTGTTAGATGAGAACATCTTCTCATCTAAAATTCAGTATGAACAAGGCATCATAATAAAAATCAAAAAACAAAATCCATAATGCTACCACACCAATATGAATTACGTGACACTTTTATAAGCACCTTTAATTTATATACTTTCTCTCCCCTCTCTTCCTCTTTCCTAAATACCTGACCTTTCATCAAACACTTCCACCAAAGACAACAACAAATCCTACTCAATTGGAAGTGGAAGAAATGGAAGAGGCTCAAGGAACTTCTCCTTATCATCAGAGCGATATATCGTCAACCAGATAAACAATTCTATAAATGGAAGCTTTGAAACAGAAGTCAACCAGCGTCACAGATCTGCAGAGAGCTGTGCTAGGGTAGATCATGAGCGCCATGCTGGCATTGTACCTCAGGATGATGACATTGAAAAGTCTTTCCGTGTGAATCAAGATGGCAGCATGACTGTGGAGATGAAAGTGCGTCTGACCATCAAGGAGGAGGAGCTGCTCCACTGGACGACCACACTCAGCCGCTCCAGCCTTAAGCAGCCAGCCCGTGCCTCAGTTTCTGAGTTGGGCACCAGCTCACCTGACTCAAACAACGGCGTTGCCAAAGACTCGTCTAGAGTCAGTGACAATGAAGCTAAAGAAGAGAACCATCCCGCTGTAAGTGGAAAGGGCGTTGGTTTTTCCGATGAGCAAGTACATGAGGGTTGCACTTCGGCAGCCTTGGGGAAAGCAAAAAGTGTCAAACGCACTCCGACACCAGGCCCTCGACATGTTAAGAAGAAAGCGTCTGTTGAGAGTGTGACAATGGTGACAGAGTCAGGGGTCCAAGAGAGCTCCCTGGGCCATTATTCCTACATGGAGAGGACAGCTGATGGAGTGACAACTGAGGAATATCGCCTGGTCAGGCATAGCAGCGGCAGCAGCCGGCCGGTCCCAAAGCCTCGAAAAACGGCATCCACAGAGGCGAGCAAAAGAAGCTCCTGCTCCTCAATCAAGTCGTTGGGAGTAGCTGAGGTCCTTCAGATAGAAAATAATGGGATGGAAGTTCGAGAGACTGTGATGCATATATATGAGAGTCAAGGCTGCTACCACAACTATGTTGCAAATGAGGAATATAGCGCAGATGGCACAACTTTGCCTGGTTCCTCTCCAGCACCAGGAAACAAACTGCTACCTGATTCAGGGTCTCGTTCCACCAGCAATGACTGTGATATTGATTTTAGCTGGCAGCCACCCACAGGTGACACACTACAAAGACAGAATGAGGAAATGTTATCTTTGTCGTCAGAGCCGTTATATCCGACAAAAGAGAGTCCAAATAATCTGTCTTCAGTAGCCGAGAAAGAAACCAAAACTGCAACAACCTCTCAAAATACAGGTGAAAAGAAAACAGTGATAAAACCTGCAAGGAAGCAGAAACGTTCACCATCAACAAATGTCTCAGGTAAGAAGCCGAATGAAAGCATAGTAAACACCTCAAAGAACAGCAGCCATTCATCCAGTGACAAGATCAGCAGCAAGGCCAGTGCAGGAAAAAAGAGTGTGAGTTCAAGTGCGAAAAGCAGTCAGAAGAGTAAAGCAGCAGAAAAGCCTGAGCTGAAGAAATCAGTTAAGGAGGAAAAGACACAAAGGAAGGAGATAGCTTCAACGGTTAGCTCTGAAAACATTAAAAGGACCCCACCCAAGAAACCAAACATACCTAAAGCAGCTTCTAAGGATAATGGCCATAATTTAAATACTACAACTGGAAGGCCTCAGATGAAAAAGAACTTATCGGACATTTTACAACCCAAAAAAACACTGTTACCAGTAAAAAAGCAGATAAACAAACCCAAATCTATGAGTGGAAACAGGATACCATTACCAAAAAAATCTTTAGACTTGAGTGAGAGTGTTTCAATGCCTTCCCTCAATCCGTCAGCCCCAGAAATCCATCAATATGTTGAGAATTGGTTAGAGAAAGTCAGCCCAGACCCAGTGCCATATATGGAGGAGGCAGACGAATCAGAACCTCGGGCAAACATTGTATTTAAGATAGGTGCCAATTCTGAATCAGAGGAAAACAGTGATTGCCAGACTAATCCTGAAGAATATAATCTAGGTGGTGCGGCCAAGACTTCTGCTTCTTGTCTATCACCTCCTTTCAGCCGTAAAGGGCCAACGACAGCTCTACTGCACAATCAGAAAGGTTTATATGCTTCAATGCCAAGTTTCAGAGTCGAACCTGCACGTCATGAGAACCTACTGAGCTCACACAAATCTGAAGCGGCTATAGGCCCAGCTCACCAATCTACATCCAACCTGTTAAGTCCCAAAGCAAAGATAGAGCCTGTCCTGCGGCAAATTTGCTCATCTATTCAGTCCATCCGAATGATGCCTGACACCATCACGACATCCAAAAGCCTTCCTGATTTCTCAACACAAGTGTCTTCGGTGTTTGGCTCCTCCTGCAAAGCCTTACTGTCCTTCTTGTCAGTGATGACTCTAAGGGACAGCCTAGTAAGCTCCACGCCGGATGAGGGCGATGGCTCGAGATGCAACTCCGAAGCCATGCTGATGATGGAGTCCCTGCAGAAAATTTCTGCCATCGATGACCAAGAAGAGCAGAGGGCGAGTCTGACGGACTTGCAAAACAGAGCATCTTCAGAGTTAAAAGAACGCTGGAGGGATTTCCAGATTCTGAGGGAAAGGCTAGAAAGTGAGCCTCTTTCTCCCAAATTCTCAGAAACTGAATTTGCCCTAGATTTAGCCTCTGAAGGGGGTGATGCATTCGAGGACCAGCCCAAGGGTCTTGACGAGCTTATGGATGAGCTGAACATGCCGCATGACCTCAGAGCAGCAATTTCTTCAACAATACAAACTAAAAGTTTTTACCCTGTAGAGGAGAGCACTTTTGTGGACACTGAGAGGCACTACACAGACTCAGAGGAAGATTTGGAACAATTTGTTAAAGAATGCAAACAATCCCCAGATCCTGAAAGTACTTGCACAGCTGAAAACTCAACTGAGGAAAAACAGGAGAATGAAGAGGAAGACCACTCACACATTGACTTTAACAAAATACAAAGACAGAAAGGTGGACGGGAATCTGTTGAGAAAGAAGAAGAAGGGACAGTGGATGAGGATGAGGAGCAGGAGAAATTAGAAAAAGTACTGAAGCAAGTGGTGGTTGAGGAGACAGACGATGGATTTATGTTTGAAGGAGATGAGAGAGCAAGAAAGTGCAGTAGTGAGCCGGAAGAGAGAAATGATGTTGAGGAGACAAAAGAGGATGAGGAGAAGTGGGACGATAAGGGTGAAGAGGAGGAGAATGAGGTAGAAAAGAGGGAGGAAATGAACAGGGAAGTTTTGAGTGAGAAGTACGAAGATGAAGGAGAGGGTGAGGTTATTGAGGAGACGGATGTGGAAGAGGAAGCAGAAAATAGCACTGAAGCAGGGGCGGGGGAAGAGGAAGAGGGGGAGTACGTAGAAGAAGAAGAAGCTGAAGAGGTCATTGAGGAGAGGAGTGAGACAGAACATATTACTGAGGAAGAGGAGGAGAGAGCAGAAGAAATGGAGGATGATGATAAGGAAGATGAAGAGGATGAAAATAAGAAAGAAGTGATTAGTGAGGAAAACAAAGAGGAAGAGAGAGAACAGGAAGAGGAGGAGGACAGTAGTGAGATTTCCGTAGAAAAAAGCAGGATCACAGATGAGGAAGTGGAAAACGCAGAAACTGAAAAGGATATAGAGGAGGAAGAAGTTTTCAAAGAGGAGATTGAGACTGAAGAAAATATGGAGTTAGGTCAGGCGATAGCTGAAGAGGAGAAGGAAGATGATGAAGAAAATGAGAGTAATGAGGGATGTAACAGAGAATCGGAAGAAGAACATGTTATTGATGATGCAGGCAGAGGGGGTGAGGGTAGAGTTCTATTAGAGGAGGCCTTGTATTTGAGGCTGCAGGACAGTAGTTGTGAGGAAGATCAGGCAAATACAGATATTAAGGAAGAAGAACTGAGCACTGAATCACCGAGCAAATATTCCTGTGAGGATGACAAAGGTACAGACACTGATAATGACACAGATGGGGGAGGGGGGCGCCACGAGGAAAGTGGCTGCATCCTGCCCCACCCAGTGGAGATATCACAGGAACTACTTGACTTTGTTAACTCTGCCCTACAATCGTCTTCACTCATATTCGCCTACGATGATCGAGGTAACATCAGGATAGAGCCAGATAATGCTCGAGTTGTGGGAACAAACCGTATTTGGATCCCCAAAAGCAGAAACGATAGCTCGTATGGTTTGAAATGTCTACCGAGCCCAAACACCTCCGATTTATCTGACTACAGACCAGAAACATCAGAGAGCGGTGGATATAAAACCCAGGAGTCTTTAGATATCACTTCAGAGAGTAGCGAAGCAGCTTCAGAAAGACCTCCTCCAGTCTACAAACACCCAGTACACACAAACAACTCCAGCTCCAAACTGTCCAGGGAAAGTAAATCAGAAGTGTTGCAAAGTTCCCAATTGAAAAGTGGAGGGAGTTTCTCTTCCTGTGACTCGGGCACCAAAGTGTCAAGGGAGGATCTGTCTTATTTCAGTGCTGCAAGCTCATCAAAGGCGGACGTTGAAGCTGCTACAGATGCCGCACTGTGTATTTCTGTTGGCTCAGAAAAGAACTCAAACGATGGGGTCTTGATTGACCAAGGTAGATGGCTGCTCAAGGAGAACCACCTCATTAGGAAATCCCCCCCAGTCTCGCTGAGAATGTACGGCCATTTGGACAGTACATCCATCGACACAGGCCAGGAGAACACCAGCGAGGGGTCCCCGCCTCATTATGAAACTCAGAACAATCCCCTTGCATCCATAGGCTCATCAGAGCTCGAAGAAATGGCTAAGCCTCAAACTCCAAAGTGCACCTACTACAACATGCCGCATGGAAGCGATTCTGATCCCTTTCTGGATGACGATAGTGTCAAAAGCAGGAAAGAAGATTCAAGCAGTGGGAAAGGAAAAGGCGCCAGGGTTGCGCCTACTATTGACACGTCCAAAAGTTGGGCAAATAAAAATGGCAGTCTCTCTTCTTTTGCATCAGTTGAGTTTAAAATGCAGGACAGAAAAGTGCATCCAGAGGGGGAGTCCTCAGCTGTCACACAGGCAAGAAGGACATCTAGTGCAAGAAGGAGTGCACTGCAATCACAAAACTCCCTGGACGCACTGCATATTAGATGTGGCCAATACTGTCCGATTCTATGAAAGCAGGTTAATTATATATCACAAATATTCACATATGTCTTTGCTATGATTATTTAACTGTAATACAGATAGAAATGTTTTGTGATTAGTCAAACAATCATGAACAAGAACATATTTGTATTTGCAGCCCCACTGGTTTCCCATAGGTGTGGTGACCGAAGAGAGCAGTGCCTCTTATCTGTGTTTGATTATAGTCAGAAAATGTATGTTTACAGACAGTACATTCACTGCTGTCTGTTCTGATGTAATTATAGAAACATGGAGATATTTACTAATAATTACATAAGAACTTGTTTGTGTTCTTCCACAATACACAAAGCATGTATGGTGAATAATATTTTCTACAACAGCAGTACTAAAGATGTATTTAGTATTCACTTCTCAGGATTTGTGTTATTCCATAGCACACAAACTAAAATTGGAACAATATAGAAGATTATCATGGTCCAGCTGACACTTCTCAGGTTTTGAACAAAGGATTATCATTGTGAAAGAAGTGATTAGTCTGTAAAAAGAAAAAAACATTGAAAAAATTGATTAATTAAAAGGCAGCTTCTGACAAAATACTATTTTTGGCTGTAAGAATATGTTCTATATTCAATAAAACATGTTTGATTTTTCATTTGTTCATGTGTTACAGTTCTCATATTAAAGCACATTTAATTACAATTACCATTGCAAATAGAGGATCACACACGTGTAGCACAGCAATGGAATATAATATGGTTTAATTAGCATATACAGTAATTATATCAATATAAGGATTGTGTTTTTTATTATCTTTGAGCCATTATATATATATATATATATATATATATATATATATATATATATATATATATATATATATATATATATAGACACGGTTGGGTCTCCCTGTGTCTGCACTGATTCATGATTGCTTATGCTAATATGGTATTTTTCATGTCACTTCAGGAAATTATTCTCTGAAAATGTATTGTATATTGTCCCCCCATCAATAAAATGGGATTTTTGCCCCTCAGCATGAGCTATTGTGTTTAAGACCTCCTTGGTCCTGGGTCTGGGACCTTTCTGTGTGGAGTTTGCATGTTCTCCCCGTGTCTGCGTGGGTCTTCACCGGGTACTCCGTCTTCCTCCCACAGTCCAAAAACATGCTGAGGTTAATTGGTGACTCTAAATTGCCTGTAAGTGTGAGTGTGTGAGTGAATGGTGTGTGTTCCCCACGATTGACTGGCGACCATCTGGGGTGTATCCCTGCCTCTCGCCGTAAAGCGCTGGGATAGGCTCCACCAGACCCCTGCGACCCTACTGAGGAATAAGCGGGTATAGAAGATGATATATGTATATGAATATGATTGATGTATGTATATATATATATATATATATATATATATATATATATATATATATATATATATATATATATATACATACATACATCAATGGGAAGTGGGTTTCCCATTGCAGATTCTGCCATATTGAGGGTTTTGAAACCACCGGTTGATTAACTGGTTGCAATCTGCAACCTCCCCACTAGATGCTGCTAGAAACTACACAGTAACTTTTGCCAACATCATTACATTGCTAAAGGTTTCGTGTGGCTTACAGAAGTATATGTTTTTCTAATTATACGTACATTGCAGTGCCAGGCTTCAGCACTGGACTTAGGCAAACTATAAAATATTGTAATCATAATACATATTTCTATTTAAATTTATTTCTGATCTAATAGCAAGTGTTTTCATGTCACATGAAATAATTGAAACAGCACAGTGTTCATATACCCTGCTGTTGCTGCTTCTGTTGATTGCCTCGAAGCATTTGTGGACTGTGGTGACATTTGACTTTCATAAGGTTTTTAACTAAGTGAACCATGTGAATTCAGAAGCCTTTAGGCTTCTAAAATCCTGTTTATTCTTGGAGCTACAGTATGACTAGTGCCCAACCCCAGCCCAGCCCCAACTCTTAGGGGTTGCTTTCAAAAGCCCCGAAAATGACTGACCATTTGACCCCCCCCCCCAAAAAAAAATGATGCACTGCTTTAATATTCCGAGTAGGAAACAAAAGTCTCATGATGTGATGTGATCCTCACACTTGAAGGGTTTGTTTCACTCTCATATAATCATCCTCAGGAAGGTGAGAGCAGGGTAGACAGGGTGTCATCTGCAGCTGTCACTCGGTCTGAGTGATGCCCCGTGATGCAGTCAGGCATATGAAAGTGACACTTGATGTAATGGTCAGTGACAGACCGGCATATGTGTGTGACCAGAGGATATTATCTTTGAAACAACCGAATGACAATAATATAGAGAAATATAATTAAATCAAAATGTTAACCCAAGTACTGAAACAAATGATGGGAAAGGAGTGAAAAATGAAAAAATGTTTGGTGTGTGTGTGTGTGTGTGTGTGTGTGTGTGTGGAGTGTTCCCCCTCCCTGTCCCTGACCCAATCACTCCCTGCACACACACACGCATGCACAGCGAGAGAGAGACAAAGAAAGGGGGAGACAAAGAGAGTGAGAGGGAAAGAGAGGTCTTTGTAAAGTGACCACTCTGGATACTTTCCAAGGGTTTAGTCAGTCACTATGGAGATTTAGAAGAAAGCCCCTGCAGTTTAATTCCTCTGTTGTTACTATGACCGAAAGGTATCCAGTGGAAGTTCCATTCCCCAAAATGAACGCCCAACCTTATTCTGCTCATTCTGCTGACCACTGCCAGAAAGGATGCTAAACTTCCAATATGCTTAAGAAAAACTACCAGAGGAAATAAAATTCCCCATGATATTAACCTGAGTAATTCACACAGACTTGGCAAAAGCTCACCGGGCCCCATTGGCTGCATGGATTTACAGCCTTTCTTTGTCACGTTTAGATTGACTCCATTCTGATCTTGCACTCAATGGGGTGCGACAAACATTGTGCTGCAGCACTCCCTCGACTAAATCTGCCATTTAATGACCCACAAAGCAGCCCACCAATTTATCAGACTGCTTTTTAAAAACCAAATAGTAACAGAAGAAAAAAAAACTCAGACTAAACCGTTTAGTCTTCAAACTGCAAATACAACTTTTAATATTTTCTGAGAGTTTGTCGATGTGAGCCGTGCAGCTCCTGAATATGTCTCTGTCTGGTTTCAGCTTTTGGCAAATAATGTTGGGGATGATTGCTATGGCTACTGGGCGCAGGGGTCGGTGATTCACCATCATGAGAAAGGAAACACAAAGGATGCCTTTATACTGCCCCAGTGCCTGCGGTTTTGAAGTGATGATACCTAGGAACAAGATTTATCTTATCTGTTGCCCTGTCCCATTACAGTCTTACTGACTCTGACTAATGTTGAGCCTTATTTGATTCCTCTTCCAACCCTGTTGTAAAAGCGCTTTTAATTAGCTACCCTGCAGTGCTGTTTCTTTGGAGAAAATAAGACCTCAGTAACAAAAATACAAGGACCATACGATAATTTATTGCCAGGAATGGTAGCTATTTGGCCCAAACTGTGGCACTGGCAATAATGATGGCCTACTGTCTGCATTCTGTTGCTGCAGTTAGGTGACAGATCAGCAGTACACAATCCCTGCTCTGTTTGTGACAATCCCGGCCTCCTCTGTCTGTCTCTCTGGCCAACACAGGCAGAGCTGGATCATAATGGGCCTGGGAGCAGGAATTTTTACCCCCCTCCTGCCTCTAAGTAAGTGTTGATCATGAGAATTTCCGGTTTGACGGTTTTGGGGTTCCACTGTTTACTCATTGTGAGGCTCCTGTGTGGGCCCACCCTGCACCACGGGCCCTGATGCATTTGAACTATTTTGTGTCTATTTTGCCACTTTATTTCTCCTTTTTCCCATTGTGTCCAGTAGTGAAAGTAACTAAATACACTAACTAGGATAAACATTGTCCTTTATACTTGACTTCACTAAATTTCTGATTGAAATACCAATGAATATGATAAATATAATACTTGACTCTGTTTTGCATAATAAGTTATTTTAATTTTTATATTGATACCATGCTAAGGAAGACATAACAACTAACAGATGAGTCACATCAATGCTTTTACATGTGTACATCATCTTACTCTTCACATGCTATAGATATTTTTTATTAGATTTTACTGCTTAAAACTGGTCTGTTTTACAACAGATGTTGTATCCAAAATAACTGTAATAGGCCATTTTTGAACTAATAACATTTTTCTTTCCAATGTGTCATATGTTTTATTGCTTAGTTTTTTTATATTATATTTAGAATGTTTTATTCCATTATGTTTTATTTAAATCTATATTATTTTACAACTTATTTTTTCCATTATAAAAATATTTATTCCATACAGTATAAGCAAATATGTTTACATGTTAAAGTGTCTATGAATGAACAATTACAAATTCTCATATAAAGACATATTTCTTCCACATTTATATTTAACTAAATGTAGAAAACTACTGTTAAAAAAACATTAACAAAGATTATATTGTTGTTTGAGTTGAGTTGCACTGATTCTTTTCAGCCCAATTCTCCAGCCCTGCACAGTCATATCTTAGGGGCAGCGTGCCATCTTCAAATCGACCCACACCACCACCCACACCAGCACCCGCTGGGCAAAAATGTGACAATCACTGTGAAATTTATATTCAGAGTGTTATCTTACAATCCAAACCAAATCAGACCGACTTCTTCTTTTAAACAGCGTGCTCGGCTACACGCAGCAGCACCGGCGCAGCGTGGGTAGGAGGTGTACGGTGTCACTTGCTCAGCTCTCCTGCTCTGCGTCTCCTCTCAGAATCACAGATTCGCAGCAAGTCAGCAGCACTGCAGCAACGACAGCTGTGAACGCAGCAGTGCAGAGAGACAGAGAGAACAAATTAGGGAATTTTTTGCAAATGAAGATGAGTGTTCACTGAAATTTTCAATATATATTTAAGCATACGATTTGCTGCATGGCAATATGAGAAAAGAGTGACAGATTAAAAATTCACATGCTCCGAGGCTGATGCAAACCCGGCAGTATTGGATGACTTTGATTTGTACCCCGCCACAACCTCTCTGTCTTTCTCTCCATTTTATCCCCCTGAGTATTAGTGTGTGCGTGCGTCATCTAAGCCTTGAATATACACTGTGTGTATATAACAGATTGGTGGGCAGCCTCTGTGGATGATGTTCTCTAAACCTGATTAGTGATCATGAAGCACTTTTCTTACACACATCTTCTCCTCATTCTCACTTTAGCACTTTCACATTATCGAGGAATTTATCACAGGGTCCCATGCGTCACAGTATTGACTGCAAAGCAACTCGGGGAAGGACAAACCTACGCAGTGGTAAAAAAATAATGCACAAGGAGTGTGTGTATGTGAGAGAAAAGAAAAAGAGAAATTGGTCAAATTAATTAAGTACCAAAAAGAAGCTGTTGTGAATTGTGTCAAATCTGAATTGTGACAACTGACATTTCACTGATGTACATTCCTTTCTCCAGAAATTGTGAAAAAATACAAAAATCTTGAAATAATAAACATATATTAACCAAGTTATGTGACTCCTCGCTTGCAAACGGAGTTTTACTGTTTATCTAGCCTGTTTGTTTGTGGACAGAATCAGTAAACATCAAGAGAAATCCTCTAATAATCCAATCTGCATCTCCTGACATGCATGTGCTGTTGTTGGCTCCTTTTAGAAAAACCAATGTGATTATCCGAATTTGCTTTAATTGCATTCAGCTTTAAACTTACAGCCATGTTTAGGATCTTTGATGTGTAGGGATGCTCTGGTTGCTTTGTGCTTTGTGGTGCGCAATAGCAGGTTTGGCCTAAATATCGATCCAGGATCGGTCTCTGTGGACCTGAAAGACAATATTCGGGTGTTCTGATTTGTGATTGGGCTCTCAAGGTGTCGCTCAAATCCCCCGCCGAGGCATTTGCATAAGAAGACTAGCCTATAAATGAGTAATGGTTCAGGATACGCCTTCCCAGGCGCACTCGATGCAGTTGGGACAAGAGCTACACCGACCGAGCTACTGTCTAAAAGATAGAAGCGCGATGTCTTACAGATCAGCGGCTCCACACTCCTCATACAAGAAGATGTTCGGAGGGGAGAGACCCGCGGTCCGGAGCACGGTGTACTCCAGCCGCCAGTACTCCAGCCCGGTGCGCTCCTCCCGGGTGTCCTTCGGGCTCTCCTCCGCACCGACCATCTACGCGTCGAAGACCCAGCGACTCCGGAGCAGCTCGGCCATGCCGCGGCTGTCCTCGGAGAACTTGGACTTCTCCCTGTCCGATGCCATCAACAGCGAGTTCATCACGAACCGCACCAACGAGAAGGCGCAGATGCAGTCGCTCAACGACCGCTTCGCCAGCTACATCGACAAAGTGCGCTTCTTGGAGCAGCAGAACAAGATCCTGCTGGCGGAGCTGGAGCAGCTGCGCGGCAAAGGCACGTCCCGCGTCGGGGACCTGTACGAGGACGAGATGCGGGAGCTGCGGCGCCAGGTGGACCAGCTCACCAACGAGAAGGCCCGGGTGGAGGTGCACCGGGACAACCTGGCGGACGACATCGACCGGCTCAGAGAGAAGTAGGAGGCGTGGCACTTATTCGTTGTTACTATTAAATCTTTTACTCAATGACCCCGATTAGATCTTTTTTTTTTTAATTAGGTTACAAATATGATGCGTGTTTCTTTAAATCTTTAAACTCCTATGTTATTATTTCATAAGATTTAAATCGAGTTAAAATATTTGTGCCAAAAACTTCGTGTGTGTGATTGAAGTTCATTATCCAGTTAAAGAGTGTTTTTTCATGCGTGGGGGCAGAAACACAACTGGGGAAGTACATGTGTATTAAAAAACACGAGCCAAAAAAAGTTGTTTTTTCTGCCATCGCAGGCTGCAGGATGAGATTTCCCAGCGAGAGGAGGCTGAGGCGAACATGCAGAGCTTCAGACAGGTACAGAATGAATTCACCACATGACATCAATTGTGTAAAACTACTATACACACACCCCTCCACACCCATCCCCCTCCCAATTAGAGAGTGGTAATAAGGAATGTGCATCACTTTTCAACAACAGATGATGCTGCTGGCTCCTCCCCTGCCCCACCTACCCAGCTTTTCCTGGATAAATAGGGGTTTAAAACTTGAAACTGCTGACAAGTGATGTCACAGATGGAGAGAGAGAGAGAGAGATTAGATAAACCTTAATGATCTCTATGTCTGGTGTAACTGTCCCTTTCTCTCCTAGGTGATCTCTATCTAATTATTGTTCATGAGCTGGAGAGAAAGGAATGCACCCGTCTGATGGCACAAAAGCCAGATTCTATCCAGGATCCAGTATAGCCATAGAGCTGAACTGAGCCCAGGGCCTGGTACAAAAGGCCAAGTTGTGGCTGTTGGGTTAAATCAGGCCTGCAATGAAGGGGAGATCCTTTTAAGTCTGACTGGTCACACTGAATGAGCTGGACACAAGCACAACAGTGTGGACCCAATGTGGTTATCAGAGCGAGAAGAGAGCATCAGCATGTAAAAACCTCACTCGTTATGGCCTTGTCAGACATTATTACCTCTCACCGGGGCTCATGGAAAATAATGAAACGATGAAGTCATCCACATAGTTGGAAACGGGTTTCATTGTCCAAAAGGAGACAGAACGAAACAGAGGGGAGTATTTGCATATCCGTGGACATACATGAGTAAACCCAAATATGCTTTCCAGGGCATGCGGTAAGTTACCAAATGGTTGCACAAACATGACCCTGTATGAATGACAGGAAGGAAGTCCCTGTGGCATGCGAGCCGTGGCACACAGACAACAATGCGGTGCCCAGCAGCCGCCACTCTCTCAGTCAGGCAGACAGTCACTTCCAGCCGAAGGGCCTGTTTGGGAAACCCTGCTGAATAGCGCACTTTGTCTGTGGCATTAGAGCTGGGCAAAGCTGCTTCATTTGCTGATACCTCAGCTAAACGGGCTGCCAATGCCCTGACAAAGCACAGCGCTGTTGTTGCCACGGCGTGCGTGTACATGCACCAGGCAGTGTGCAATAAAAGGAACGGGATGTTTTTGAATACAATAGGATGTTTTACTACGCACAGCGCACTGAAATACATCACAGAAACAGAGCCTACGGAGGAGGAAATGAACTTCTAGTAAATTAACCAGCTCAGGTTAAGAATGTAGTGAGGAAATATTAAATGGGATTATACTTGGATAATACTTTGTGGTTCTGGGTGTTTCTACAGTGCACCCTTTATTTTCTCAACCTATTTTCTAGAAATAGCAACAGCCAATGAGGCAGTTATAGTAATTGGTTTGCTTGTTTTATTGCATTTAACCACTTGCCAGTGATATAGTCGCGGAGCATGGTCGAGTCCATTAAAACCACACAGCAAAAACAACAGCCGATCACCATTTATGACAGTTCTCATGTGTCTACGGTTGATTTTTATTGGATGCATGTGTTGTAACCTTGACCTTGTAAGGACTGCACAATGGGCCATTTTTGTGTGTGTGGGCGTTGAGTGCCTGTACAGCATGTGAAAGGGCATTGTTTTTCTGTGTCAGCGAACACATAATGCATAATTCATGTCACCTTCGCAAAGTCACTTTATTAAGAGTCGGTGTCACGGCACAGGATGTGGACAATGCTGCCCTCGCCAGACTGGACCTGGAGCGGAAGGTGGAGTCCCTCCAGGAGGAAATCAACTTCCTCAAGAAGCTGCATGATGAGGTAAGTTTCTATTTTTGTGGCTAAAGCTGTGAAAACACTGCACATGCACGCCCTAATGAGCTAAAGGCACCCTCATACAACTGAGTGAAATAGTTTGAAGTATTTGTTAATCTGGTGGTCAGAGTATCAGTTAGTCATCTTCAGCACAATACAGAAACACAAATTGTCCAACTCATTACACTTTGGCATAATAAAAAACTGTATTTTTATATACCTGATCTATTGATTCTGTTTCAGGAAATGCTGGAATTGCAGAGCACCATCCAGATGCAGCAGCAGCAGAGTGTGCAGGTGGATATGGAAATGGCCAAACCTGACCTGACAGCTGCTTTGAGGGATGTCCGCCTGCAGTATGAGAACCTGGCCTCCAAAAATATCCAGGAGTCTGAGGAATGGTACAAGTCCAAGGTTAGGATTTTACACAAAGTTGGAGACCTGTATGTCGCTTGTAGAGTAGTGATGAACCAACACAGAACATATCATCCCTGTGTGCGGTTATTCTCAGCATATTTCCTCTTGTTATTTAGATTTTTTGGCTTACAACATCAGTTTTTGTACACTTGTTTTCTTTTATACATAAAAAGCTTTGTTTAACAAAAAATGTCAAACTAGATGGTGAACATGGTGTATGTACATAAGCATGTGAGTATTTACAGGCTAAATAGTTAGATAGGTGACTGTTTGTAACACATCATTATATTAAAAGATGATTACATGTCTGTTGATTTGTTTTTGAAACAAGATGTTTGTATCTTGTTTCTGCTGCCCCCAGGTGGCAAAAAAGGGATAGTGCAAGTTTTAATGAAAATTTCCCCCAAATAAGCAAAAACCATCTGCCAAAAAACCTGAAACACGCTGCAGTAAAGTATAAAATGTTGTTCTCTGTGACCTTCAGTGAATACAACGCCTCAAAGTTACATCAGACCACCACACTGCAGTTTCACACCTGCAAGTCTGTGTTGTGGATCCATTTTTCATAATTTGCACACATATTTGCTCCCTCTACAACCTCTGAGTTACCACTGTTGATCCCTCTTCCTCTTTCTCTCTGTTTGTGAATGTCAGTTTGCAGACCTCACCGAAGCTGCAGCCCGCAATAATGAGGCTTTGAGATTGGCCAAGCAGGAGGCCAATGACTACAGGCGCCAGGTTCAGGCTCTTACCTGTGATGTGGATGCTCTTAAAGGAACCGTGAGTATGCAAATCTATGTCAGATGCAATGGGCAATATTTTCAACCCTTAAACGTGGAGGAATCAGAGAAAAGTATAAAAGTACAGAAAATTGACTTCATGCATTTGAAAGACAGAGTGGCAGTGAAATACAGGGATGTGAAAAAAAGAATCACCTTTAGTTTTTGTTTTGATTAAAAATCTGTTATTTTCACTGCCCACGTGTCATTTTGTTCTCTCTTGGCCGCCGTCCCAGAATGAGTCCTTGGAGCGCCAGATGAGAGAGCTAGAGGAGAACTTCGCCCTGGAGACGAGTGGTTACCAGGACTCCATCGGCCGTCTGGAGGAGGACATTCACAACATGAAGGATGAGATGGCCCGTCACCTCCGGGAGTACCAGGACCTCCTAAATGTCAAGATGGCTCTGGACATCGAGATCGCCACCTACAGGAAGCTGCTGGAAGGAGAGGAGAGCAGGTGACAGATGGAGACTTTCTACCTTAACAATTTGCATATAATCATTTAAGCATTAAATGCAGATATTGATTTGTGAGCTGAACTTTTAACATTTGCAGGATCTCCACCCCGCTGCCAAACTTCTCATCTCTAAACCTGAGGGGTAGGATCTCATTTCACATCTTCATTTTACAGCATTGATTATATCCTTGATTATATTTCAAGTTATTAACACAACACTGTTTTTTTCTGGCCTTAGAAACGATGATTGAGCCCAAACCTCACTTTGAAACCACATCAACCAAGAAGGTTCTCATCAAGACCATCGAGACTAGGGATGGTCAGGTAGAGTCCACTTGAAGTGATTCAGAATCACTGGAATCATTTACTGACGGTCTCTTGAGCTCAGACACATGTGTTCGCTCATCATCTTTTTCTGGTCCTCTGCATCCCTCGTTCAGGTGATCAACGAGTCAACCCAGAACCACGACGACATGGAGTGATGATAAAACAGAATCTTTGTGTTTGCCAAACACCCGAGTAAAAGCAATACGAAGAAACACATTTCACTGGGGCTACAAGCAAGCGAACGAACCAACAGCACACAAAAAGCCAACAGCTTCTCAAAGTGCCTTTCTATGTGATGATCCAGTAAGCCTGTTAGTTGACACAGACTGTGTTTTGCTTCCTCCTCCTCCTGCTGAAGGTATTATCTTTTGTCACATTTGTTTAGACACAATAATGAAATCAGCACAATAATAGACATCCTTATTGAGGTCTACAAAAATCTTTCTTTGTAACCAAAGTAGTATTTTTGATCGGTACAGCATGCACACTCCCAGGAATTCTGTATGCTCAGAGATGTCACGATTGCCTGTATGCAGCAATAAACCATTAAAGCTGTAACTCAGTACTGCTGACACTGTGTAATAATTAATGATACATACTGTGTATGTTAGAGTATGCAGAGGTTGTACCAGTGGGAATTACAATATAGTTTTTAAAGGTGGGATTGTTTTTTCACTAATTTACCCTTTCAAGAATATGCTTAAAAAAAATCCAAACTATACATACCCCATTTCAGGATGAAAGCTTGAGGAAACTTTGTTTTATCAACAATAAATCATGAGCTTTCACACATCATTTGTTCAATATAATATCAAAATAGTAAACATCAATGCTGCACATACTGTATGTAGTTATGGTATCTACTTCAGTATTTCCATTATATACTGCTTTATATTTCTACTCCAACATATATCTGAATGAAATATGGTACTTTTACCTGCACTGTTTTTATCTACAGCTACATAAATTATTTATCAGGTTGTGATTTAACACTTAGCTAATATGATTTTTTTTAAATGTAATATGTACAATGACATTTGGAAAGTAAGAGATGATCATAACAATATTTTATAATAAGGATCCCTGTCTTGTAGTTAGAGGACATAGATATTATTATAAATGATCCACAAATCAAAAGGTTTACTAACAACATGCTGCACGTGACCGCCATCTGTCGGCGATTAACGTCACGTGATCTATCTCTACTGGTTGCTCATTAGAAGTAGCCAAACTTCATTAAATCACATTTGAATCCAGTTGTTCGTTTCACTCATGGCCAAATCTCGCGATATTTACCCTAGAGTCCTTTTAAAGCGCGATTCCATCCTAGGGAATCTGCCAGGTGTTTTTGATTCATAAACAACATTATTTACGTCAGTGCAGGGTGGATGTTTGCTCATTTTATTAATACCGGATACTTCCCGGTTAATTACTGTCGCTTGTTTTCGCCGGTGAGTCCCGGGAGACCAGGGTGTTTGTCGACGGAGCAACTTTCTCCATGTGTGACGCGTCTGTCAGGAGGAAACACAAATCGAGGGAGATGCCGAAATGATCCGTGTGAACAGTTTTTCCGATTCTTTTAATCGTTGAGACCTTGCTGTTGGTTAACTTTGGTAAAAATTAACAAAAAACAAAGAAACAAAAATGAAATTCCTGGGTAAAAGTTTATGAATGACATAAGCTGGTAATTTTTATTTTATCGGCGGTGGCGAGTCTAAAAAAGAGAAAAAATGGAGTCAAGTTCGAAGAGCTTTTAAATAAAATGAAAGGTAAACCCAGACTAACCGGTTCCGAGTGAGGCTTTCGGCCTTTTTTTCCCCCTCCTTTTTGGTTTTGTTTTCGGTGATGGGCTCGGTGACTTCTGCTCTCACGAGAACGAGAAACGCTTTGGTGAAAGTGGGTTCGGAGCCGGAGAGTCATGACCCGGAGAGGAGCCAGTCCGCGCCGGAGTCGGACAGAACCAGGAAGAGGAGCGCTCGGTTCAATGTGTCGAGCCAGACCGGACGGCAGAGTTCCCGCCAGTCGCTGTCCGAGGTCCTGAGCCGGCAGGAGTCCGACGGAGCCAAGAAGAAGACGAGCGAAGGCACAGCGAGCGGTGAGTGCAGCACTTCCTGAAGAAAAGACCTTCTTTGTTCTAATTCGGACATGTTGTGCTGATTTGCTTGTTTGTTTGCAACAGACTAGCCTTTAAAATACATTCAACTCAACACTTAACACACGGTGTATATTCAAGTGCAGTTTACTTACAGCTACTATGTACAGCTACTTTATACTCTTCACTATCTTTCTGAGAACATATTGAACTTTCTACATTTGTCTGACACACTTTTCAGAATGTAATATTTTACATTAAATTAATACACTTTAATAGTCTAATATATATATTCTATGAAGTTTAAATATTCTTTTTTAAATTTGTATTTTGTAATATTATGTGTCAGTGCTATTACTATTCATTTACTTCTTTACTTGGCCATTTGATAGTGGTTGTGATTGTACTTTGTGACATCAGCAGTTATACTTTTATCCTTTTAGCATCTGAGAACTTTGTTCATTACCTATTCATGTATCTCTGAAAAGTCAACTTTTCCTGAGCTGTCAGGATTATGATGATGCATTTTCCTGTTAATCTTGAGAGGGTTCTCAAATAATTTATTTATCTTAAGCAGTAGTAACTTTTTTTCTTTTTCATCAACCCATAAAGAAACACTTAATACTTTATTTATCACAAACATTCTAAATCAATACCTTCAGATACATGATTTGCACCGGACAACAAGGCCTGAAGAGGAGCTGTAATGTGAAAAGTAACTAGTAACTACAGCTGTCGGTAGTGGAATGGAAGAAAGCAGCACGACATGTAAATCATCAAGTAAAGTACAAGTATCTCACATGTGTTTGAGCAAATGTATATAGTTACTGTTCACTACTGCAATAAATATACAGTAACATTACCAGTCAAGTTTGGACACATCTGAGAAAGTATGTCCAAACTTTTGACTGGTACTGTTCATACATTAGAGGACAAAACTTGTAAAGAAAGTGCATAAAAACAGCACAATACACAAACAATGCAATAAATAACAATACAATTAATGTATCATAAAACCCACCTGCTGCAACAAAGCCATTTTTTGTTGCCAAAAATCAGATAAATACCTTAAAAATGCCATCAAATAATTTAAAGTCCAGTCTCAGCTCCTCACGTTTTTATAATCTTCCATCCAGAAGACCTCAACAGAAATGAAAGACATTTTAAATCATCACTTCACAAGCAATGGACCATGAAATGGATTTTATGTTCAATCCACCTACAGTAACTCTCCTAGCAGACAAAGTGATTTGTTTCAAAGGAGACCATTAAACCTGCCTGTTTATATAACTAATGGTACTTGAACATGCACATAGAGATCTGTGTGAAATGTTTTTATGAGATGATATCCAGAAGTAAAACAATCATTGGCCATCACTGCTCCTGTCATTGTTAAATTGCCTTATCATGTTATGTAATTAGATTATTACTAACAGCTATATATGCTATATATGCATCATTTTAAGGTTGAAGCCTATCAAAATGGAGCAGAATCTAATGATTAATACTACTGGGTGGTTTAATCCTTCACAGAGTATTACTTTATAAAGTCATCATAGATTTTCTGTGAGTAATCTTAATCTGGAAATCAAAGATAGCTGATAATAGTAGTGAATTATAAAGGACGTTTAATGCAGGTATTATTAAACTGACTAGTTTAGAAAGATTAGATATTCTTTTTGTAGTTAGATACATTTTCTCTTCTCTCATGAACCTAAAAAAATTCTCAGTTTTTTTTAGGAGGATACTGGTTCCAAATACAGCTGCTCTGTTATTTCATACTGCGCATCTCTGTGGCTCAGTTAATGGATTCTGTAGATGAGAGCAACTGGTCACTTCAGAGGATTACTGTGATTGTGCTACTGAAAAAAGGTATTCACTGAATGAACGCTGAGCTCTTTGAAGGCCAGCCTCAATGCAGCATATCTCCACTAGCACAGCATCTCTCTGATCTGAGGCGATACCAAAATAACAGTTCTATTATTTCTAAATTAATCTTTCTCAAAGGAAGGCATGGTGCTTGAATAGTCCAGTGTTTCTATGTACAATTAATATTTGGGCTGCGGCTAACGTGGACGTTCACTTATGCTCATTTAAAGGTGCAGTGTGTCAGTTCTGGCACCATCTAGCGGCAAGAGTGTATACTGCAACCAATCTGGGTACCCCTATATGTAAAAGAACCTAAGGTAGATGCGTGAAAAATACAAGTAATGCAAATGGCCGTCTTTAGATGCATTGTTTGGTTATTCCATTAAGGGCTACTGAAGAAACATGGTGGTGCAACATTGCAGATTTTAATAAGAACAAACAATTCTAATGATAATCTACACTAATTAAAACATTAATCTTAATTGGTACAAAATCTGTTCCATCAGATAGTGCTAAATACCATTAATCTTACACACAGTGCCTTTTAAAGTTTCATCACTTATGTTATTCTGTGGTGAGCTGAGTTTCCTTTATTTTTATTTGTTTATCTTCAACTCTCTCCATTACTGTTGCCTCCAGTTCCAACTCCCTGCATATCGATCCCTGAGGAACATACCTCTCCCTGACTGATTCCTAGAATACCATCTCTACCATGGTGTTTCCATGGCCATAGGACTCAGTGACTCACAAGTGTGGACTCCCTTTGCATTTTCACATCCCCTGTGACGTCCCAGTGTGTTGGGGAGTCTCCTCCTTGACTCTCAGCTGACTGTACACACATCTACTTCCTCCTGAGAAATGAAACACAGACACAGCTTCCTCCCGACCAGCTTATCTGATTTAGTCCCTTCAGTGTTAGACAGTCCCAGCTGTGTGCAGACCTTGAATACTTACTCCTTACTTCTGAATTTAAGGGACTAATGTTAACCATAAGCTCTGAAAGCTTCAGACTATGACACTTGACCTGAGCTGCCATGAGGCCATACACCCTCACAATGAAGATTGATGTATAATTTTAGTACATTTTATAGCCTGTCAAGGTTGTTTCAGCTATCCAGAATAGTCAGGTGTAAATATAACCTGCTGGAGTGGTTCTATTCTGTAATAATAGTGATGTTGAAGAGGTGCAATTACCCCGCTGTTGATTGCATTACTGGCACAAGGACTAGGTCATTTTCAGAGTTACCTGTGGCATTCAAGAGAGCTGAAGTCACTCTTGTAGCATATACTAATTATAATGGTATTTTAATAGCTAGCAAAGGATAAGAATCTGCAAACCAGAGTTCAGTGGTCAGGCTGTAGGGGCCGTCATTCTCGAGGGGAGAAAGCTGTGCCAGATTTAAGAAATATAAAGAAAGAAATATAGTATATCATAGTTTATTATATTATTATTATATATAGTTTCATGGGTTCCATGGTTCTCTTAATTTCCTTATTTATGCTTTATTTATTCATTCTTTATTATTCATGTATTCATTATTCATATTTGAGCAATATAAATATTTGTTGTTGATAAGACCCCAACGAAAACATAAAACAGGTGATTAAAAAAGTGTTTCACATTTATTAAAAGGCCATAAGCTCTGGGGAATTTTCTATATTTGGAAACATAAATACTCTCCAAAAAGTAGGCTGAGCCTTTGTTGATCCTGTGTACAGTATTTAACATTTTCAGAGCACGATTAAGTTATTAACTAATAAATCCCCGTTAATATTGCAGGATAGTGTCATGGTCATGTATGCTTTCCTGGTGGATCAGGCATTGGAGAAACAGTGTGTAAACAACTCTACATAAACGTGTCCATATTATCTGTAATAGGTTTATCAGTGTTTTTGGAATGGAAGAGTAATTTTACTAGCACTTTATGCATTTGTGTGAACTGTGCCTGCCGCATTCATAAATTTAATGACATCAGCTGTCAGCCTGGAAATCGCTGTTGTAATTGGATATTGCACTTGCTTTGATAGGACTGTAAAAAGATAATGTAGTATGGAAATAACTGAAGTTAATGATCATTCAATGTGATCAAATTCTAATAAGACAACTCGCCTCTTGAAGGGTGTCTCAATCAATGGCAGTAATCAAAGTCTCAGCATATTGTGTTTTGTGTCTATGCAATGTCGAGTCAGGTCAATTTTATTTGTATAGCCCATCACAAATAGCAGATTCGCTTCAATAGGCTTTACAGTTTGTAGAACAGCAACAAAATATCCTCTGTCCCTAGACCCTTACATTGTACAAGAAAAAACACTGTCCACAATTTACTCTCAAGCGAAGTAAAGAAAGAAAAGAAAACAATTCATTTTCTTTTGTTCATACAAGCGTAAATTGCAAAGCAAAAAAATGAAAACCAATACGCTTCAAATCTAACTCTTCAAATCTTGATGAGAAGCATCTGTGACACATGGCAGAAACAATTGATGTAAATGTAAAATGACACTGGATCAAACAAAAAATCCTCCTCAGAGTGCCTCATATGACAAATGTCTCTTCCATCTGCTCCTTGACATCTCCTCCTTTCATCTTGCCCTCACTGCAAGAGGAGGACCTATAGAGCAAGGGAAAGCTGCAGGAAGGAAATAAGGATTCACAAATAAGGAACTAGAAGGCACCTATAGAATATCTTCAATGAACATTTAGACTGCCCTTTGTTGTGTGAATTATCAGTGGTGTCAAAAGTACACACATTTGTTACTTAAGGAAAAGTATAGATACTGCAGTTTAAAAACACTCTGGTAAAAGTTGAAGTATCAACTTGACATCTTTACTCAAGTAAAAGTGAAAAAGTATGTGTTCAAAAACCTACTTAAAGTATAAAAGTATAAAGTATCATTTAAAAACTGCCAGACAGAGAGAGAGAGAGAGACACTAGGAGTACATGGCAGTGATGATGGTAACATTTCCATAGGGGTCTATTTGCTCTCCACTTCATTGTAGTGCTGGGTGGGGGCCAACAACACATCCAGACCCTCCCTTACATTACCACCATCCTACTAGAAAACCTGATCACTATTTAGTAATAAGCTGAACTGTGCACTTGGGGGAAAAAAAACTAAAAACTAAAACAAACTAGCTCTCTATCGTCCTATTAGCTACTGATGACTTCCTTTTGTGTCAGCACAAATGCCATGATTTGTCTAACCAATGAGCGTTTGTTTTACACGATTCATCCAATTACACTTGACCTCATAGGTGTGGATTGGTGCCACTGATCTGTATTGGATGGTGCAAATGACGCAATACGGTGATAAAAAAAAACAAAACATGAAACTTAAAGCAAAGTAACGAGGCCGTTTGTTTTAAAAATGTAAGCAATAGAAAGTACAGATACTTGAAAGATACAGATACTTTGTGAAAATGTAATGAGTAGTCAGAAGTACGCAGAAAAATAGTAATGGAGTAAAGTATAAATACCTAAAAAGTGTACTTAAGCACAGTAACTAAGTATTTGTACTTCGTTACCTGACACCTTTGTGAATTATACTAACTAATGTGCATTTACAATAGCAATATCTTATGTCAGTACAAAAAATAGTGTAAGCATTGCACAGGGAAATGTTCCAGGAGTGTGGCTGGATATCTGCAATGTGCTTCTTCTCAACATCCCATCACACCTGTGAGCCAGTGAGCGTTAGCCACTTCAAGTCAAGTCAAGCCCCCAAAAAAGAAAGAAATATGTCCTCTCCCAGGACAAACAGGTTTACAATAGATATGGGCACTTGCAGTGGCTGCATTGTAGTACAAAGTATTACAGATAGAAGAAAGGAAGAGAAGCTCAGAGTATTTCATGAGGACCCAACAGTCTAAACTGATTGCAGTATAACAATGTTCAAGTCCAACCAGAGCCAGTGCTAACTAGAAGTTTCATCAAAAAGGAAAGTATTTTTGTCCTTAAATGTATAAAGGGTGTCTGCACCAGGAAGATGGTTCCAAAGAGGAGCCTGGGAGTTTAAGGCTCTGCCTCCCATTTAAATTTTAGAAATTCTAGGAACCTCTAATAAGCTGCAATTTGGGAGCACAGTGGTCTCGGTGAATGATGTGAAACTATGAAAACCTTAAGATAGGATGGAGCTTGACCATTAAGAGCTTTGTAGGTGAGGAGGAGGATTTTGAATTCTATTCTTGATTTTACAAGAAGCCAGTGAAGAGAGGCTAATACTGGTGAGATATGATCCCTTCTTCTAGTGCCTGTTAATATACACACAGCAGCATTCTGGATCAGCTGGAGAGTCCTTGGAGACTTTTTGCAGTGATTCAGCCTGGAAGTAACAAATGCATGGACAAGCTTTTCTCCATCTTTTTTTTACAGGAAGTACCTGACCTTTGCTGTTGCGCAAGTGAAAGAAGGCAATCCTAGAAATGTTTTTATTGTGGGCAGTGAAGGACATATCTTGATCAAGATGATTCCCAGATTTTTTACAGTGGTGCTGGAGGCAAAGGAGATGCCATCCAAAGTATCTGTCACTAGATATTGAATTTATGAGGTGTTCAAGTCTGAACAAAATAAGTTCACAATTCAGTTTTGTCATTGTTGGTTCAGGATTTTATCTCCTGTGTGTTTACTAATTCAGTTAAAATGCTATGGATGATTGTGGGTTAAAAGAGGCTTTAATATCAAACATAACAGTATAAAAATAACAGAAATTAATCATAAAATGCATGATTTGTCCCTTTTAAATTGCAAGACAGTTATTGTAGCAGTAACAGATTAAGAAACACTGCCACTAAACAAATGCAGATACATTATTCTTTTATGCTCACTTTATAAAAAAAATCTGAATCAGTACATATGTTTGTTTGAGATAAGGTTTGTTTGTAAGAGACAATGCTTAAGCGGATATTATTGGCCAAACATGACTGATCCACATTAAATACGGTTTCTTCATCAATGACGATATTCAAATGGTGTTTCCGCTACCAGTAACATTTATTCAGTCACAGTTGGCCTACATTTTAGCAGTAAGCATCTCATATCAGTCTTGTAACAATAGGTTCCATGCGTAAAAAAATCCAGTGTGTAAAAATTTTTAATTGGGATCGGTTCTGGCTATGGATTGATAATCTAAGTTGAATATCAGAATTGATGTTTGGAGTGAAAAAATGTGATGTTTGCATTCCTACTACATTTCCATAGAGCCTACATATAATATTATAGTATTACCTTATTTGTACATGTATGTTTTTCTTGATGTTTTTACAATCAACACACACACACACACACACACACATATATTGTCTCTGGTGTATGAGCCCTTTTCATAGCCGTATGGCCTCTGTGATCTCTGCAGTTTGATTCACACACTCTGCTGGGTCTCCAACACTACATGTCTGACAATTATCATGAAAAGTGCTCTCCTTTCAAATAAGACTGATTAGCTGCTTTGGTCTGTTGGGAGGACGATATCTGGGGTGTGTAGAATAAGATAGCTTCTCCTAATCAAAAGGTTTACCTTTGTTTGCCCTGCTGACCTAACACTCATCCATCTGTTCTTGCTTCTTTGATCAGGAACCACACTGATCCAAAAATCATTAGCCATTGTGGTTTATATACTGCAGCTCTAGACCTTTGTTCCATTCTTTTCATCAGGACGGTAGTGCTGCAGGTTTGAGATGTCAGATGTAGCTCTGTTTTGTCAGTTCATCTCCCTTCAGGCTTTCAACACAAGCTAACATTACCCTTAAAGGTGGCTCTAATGAGTATTTAGCAGGGGAAAAGGCAATCGCCCTGGCACACTGTGTGTCTTAATTACACGACTCTGTCACTGTGGTGACAGTGGAGTGGGGACTGACAAATTGCGTGTCGTTCCACAGTCTAGAGGAGACCTCTAATGAGCTTGTTTTTCTGTCTGATTGCGTAGTTGTTGTGATGAATAGTGCTGTGCTACTGGGACAGATTACATAATAATAATATTTTTTTAAAAAGAATTACAAAATAAAGTATGATGATTTGAGAAATGTACAGATTTTTTTAATTCAAGATCATAAGAAGAGTCATCTTATACATTAAATATGTTGATTTATTGGGAGGGACAGGACCTTTACATACTTCATTCATTTTGTGCGACTGGGTATTTCCAATACCTCAAATTAGTCCTCACTTCCCCTTTATCTTTACAACTAATTAATGTGTATTGTTGGAGGCCTATCCTGGTGTTTGATGGCCAGATCAAAGATTGAGCCATAGTTAACCTTCAATAGACATACAGCAAAAGCAAGCAGGTGTGTTTTTGTGCCAACAGTATTCTCCTTCTTCATAGTTTTGCCCTTTTGCAAACCTCAAAGTTACATCTCTATTCTGTTATTCAACTTGTCAAATGATGTAGGTGAGAAAAACAAATGCCAAAAATAACACAGTAAAATAACTTAAATATACCACCTATGCGATAAAGAACACCCTAGCCTAATGAGTGCTAGTTGCCATATTAACCCCTTGTCATCCTCGGTGTAACGTCTGAAAGGTTTCCCTGTTGCCTAGTGACAGTCACCCTTATAATGACCCTTGAGGAAAATGGATCCTGACAAGGATTCAACAGATGTATGGGTTAGGATACACCTCTCAGAGAAGCTGCTCGCTTCTTTTGAAACATACCCTGGCATTAAAATGCATTTGACCATATTGGGAGTTTTCTGTTCAACAGGTGGGGACAGATATTGTTGGCACATTCTTGGAAGATGCAGAGTAATTAATTATTTGGTTTTATGATTTAACAGCATTTAACCCATCACGTAAACGACAGTGAAAACTAATGAGCATAATTTAGTTAATGATAAATTGAAGCACTCAGCATCTGTAAAAGTAATTTCATAATAAACGCTTTTCAAACACTTCTGAGTTTGACCCTGTTTATTGTTGTTATTCATTTTATTCCTAATTGGCCAATCAATCGTGGTGCTGTACTAATACCCAAAAAAGTAATGTTTGAAAGGCCATGTCCTTCACACCATAAGTCCGATTGACTTGAAATTTGAAGCCGCTTGGACCATAGAAGTCCGCAATAGTGGATTTTTTCCTAATTTACATCTACTTTTTTTTTTGACTCTATTGAATGGACTTGGGGTGCTAAGATACACAAAGAGCAAGATTATTCCTTTTACATATTTGCTCAAGAATATAGAATATTTTGAAAAGTCCTGATTAAACTCAATGGAGACATCCTGTACTATCTCCTGAATCCACACCCTGAGATTTGCTCACAATCATTTAATGGCACAATTATTGAAAACAGACAGGCTTTCTGAAGATGATACAAGTGTGTGATTAAAGTAGGTGAAATAACTCTGTTCACCTTTGTGGAGCCTGAAAACCACTTGTTGCTGCTTGCAGCTCTAATTTTGCCCAATTGAGATTCTCTTTTCCATGTGCAAAGAAGGCTTGAACTCTCATATTGTCTATAATTATTCTGCCAGAAGCAATTGGTTTTCGGCCAGAATGTCCTATTGTTATTCCAGAGCTCTGCTGACACATTTCCATGGCAGTCTAAAGTCAAATTCCTGGTTTAATTCTGATGTACTTCCCATGAATGGGGCCATTGTGGCTCTATGTGCTATTTCTTCTCTCCATCAGAGTCAGGTGATTCACAAAATTACATTCATTGAAAACGAAGACGGTCATTGGGGCAAGCTTATTGAGTCTACTATTAAATAAACGTGAGTTTTACATGAATCCTTTACAAAGTTGAATGAAGGAAATGAATGAATGAATGAAAGTAAACACAGAAACTAGCCACATGTAGCAGCCATCATGGTGAACTGTATAGCTATCTGTATCCAGGGCAGTCTGCTAGCTAACCGAACCACCTGCATATTCATCTGTTATGCTAAGTGCAATGACAGATCATCCCGTGGGTTATGAGTCTTGTGGTGAGTCATTTTACTTTGATTGGCCAAGCATAAGAATTTGAGCCAAAGTACAGAGAGAATCTAAAACAAATGGAAGAAGACAAACAAAGTATGGAAGCTGAAAGGCAACAGGGCTGTCAGAGAAACTAGTGGTGGTCCAGCGATCACTGCTCTCCTCTTCTGCTGAGTGGAAAACTTTTGCTGCTGACTGGGACCTGTGACTGCCAGATTTAGGAAATCTGAGTCCACAGATGACAGCTGTGTAACAAAATGGACCCAACATTCCCCCACGAGCAAACACTTGGCAAGTGGCAAGGAAAAGCTTGAAAAGGATGAAGCCTCAAACAGAACCTGGTTTTAGGTGGGTGGCCGATTGACAGAGAGAGGGAAGAGGAGAGAAGCACAGCAATGGCACTAATAACAGTAATTCTATAATAAAATTAGAAATATGACTAATAATAATAGTTTCACCTCCACATATCATCAAATGAATAAATCAACTGAATTTCGACATGTATCTGAGAGGAATTACAGTATGCATCTCTATCATCCAGCAGTAGTGCATTCTCTGTAACAGTGTATCATGTATCATCACAAGGACATGATGCAGAATGATCCACAGCCTTGTATGCAAAGAAACCAATGTGCACTGATGAATATGCAGGCTGGCAAGCTGCCCTGGACACAGATCTCTATACAGACACCCTGCTACAGGTGCTAATTTCTGTGTTTACTTTCATTCAGACACAATTGCCTAAATATCTGTGATGGAGCTGAAGATTATAAAATGACCACATTCATGGGAAATGCATCAAGTTGAATTAAAATGGAATTTTCATTTAAACTGCCATACAGCTGTGATAGCAGAGGTCTCTAATGGCAATGCAACATCCCAACTGAAAGCATTTGCTTCTGGCAGAATAACTACAGACAATTTGAGGGTTCAAAAGTTTTTTTGCACACGGTAGCCCTCCATTTTTTGTCAGGCAGGCTTGGGGGATGGAGACCCGCTCCTTATGTAAATACAACTGGTTCAATCTAATCTATCCATCTGTCAGTTTTTTATACCTGATTAATTCTCACGAGGGTCATGGGGGTCTGCTTGAGCCAATCCCAGTGTACTTTGGGTGAGAGGCAGGATACACACCAGACAGATCACCAGTCTGTCATGGGGCATACACCAAATTACTCACACACTCACAGATACAGGCAATTTAGAGTCTCCAATAACCTCATATCATGTACCAGCATATTTTTGAAATGTGGGAGGAAGCCAGAGAACCTGGAGAAAACCCATGCAGACATGAGGGGAACATGCAAACTCCACCCAGAAAGGTCCCAGTTCAAGGACTTGAACTTGTGACCTTCTTGCTGTGAGGCAACTGCACTACCCACTGTTACACTGTGTCACCCTCATTCTAATCTAAATCTAAAAACACACACCAATTCAATTCTTTGATTTTTATTTTGATTGAATTATTTAGGCTACTTATTAAAACTATTATATTATAATATATATTAATTATATAATATTAAAATTTTACATTACATTTCCAAGTCTATTCTGCAAGATGCTGCTAAATGCCATTAAATCTTACACATGCTACCTTTAAGGCAAATTGTAGCAAAGTGTAGCTTTTCTAAATGGCCAAAAAAGCCTGCTTTCATAGAGACGGGTTATTATGAGATAAATAGAAAAGCACTGAGAGAGCAGACCTCTACCAAGCGTATTGCGACTCCCACTCAACATTCTTGTCCTATACTTGAATGCATCTAGTTTAGAAACAAATGCAGAAGTTGGGTCTATGGGGGCAGGTGCAAGGTATCACCACCAGGTGGCCCCAAACGATGCCACTTGTTTGAAGGTCTGTTTACTGCAGTGTTTCCAAAGAACAAAACAATTCAAAATGACCCAGAAACTAGGATTTCTTCTGGATCAGTACCAAAATTTAAACACCTGTTCATGGTACCATTGCCAACATTTTTTGAAAATTTGACAAAAATCCAGCCAAAACTTTTTGAGAAATCTTGCTAACAATCAGACAAACAAACAGACGTTAAGACAGACAAATGCCAGGAAAAAACATAACCTCTTTTGTGGAGGTAACAATGACAATCTCCTCTTTGAAGCCATGTATGGTGCAACACAAAAAGTAACAGAAGTATATTGTGCAAATTCCAGTTTTGTAAATTTGTTGTGGGTGGAGATTTTGATGAATTTCATTTCTAGAATAATGACACCTTTAATCGGACGGTGGTAGTAGACAAAAATTCTGGGTGTTGTCTACTCAAAGTCATTGGGGAACCATTAATACCCACATAAAATGTTCACAAAAGCACAGAACGATAATCCTCTGCCTTCCTTACATGAGGCTTTTTACAGAATCTGCACAGCATAATGCACAGTTTATCGGTAATGCATAAAGTTATGGAGCATCATGTATCCATCTAAAGTATCATAAAAATAAAAGCCAAGGCACACTCCTTCAGTTAAGTATATTATGTAATCTCCTCTGCATTAAATTGGCAGCTTTGAACATGGTGCCTCTTTGATTCATGTCCCACTTCTTAACACACGTCTTTTTCATATAGGGAGGAATTTAATATTGGTGAAGGGATGCCACAGTAATGTGATAATATCATTAATAATGGCCCTTTAACAGGGTATTCATATTCAAATGTGACAAATCTGGGAGTCCACTAAAAAGAGAGGATAACAAAGTTGTAATATTCCAACATATACCCTCATTATCATAAAAGCTACCCTGGAACAGGGAGCCACTTGATATTGCAAAGCGAGAGTGTTGCAAAATTAGGATCCTCATAATTTGCCACATACATAAATTGGAGGCTGGGGAGAGCCGGTTTACAGGAGAAGGGGACCCTTAAGAGCCCTTACTGTAGCTCACAAATGAAACGAGATAGAGTGCAATTATCTAACCAGTGTAGACTCTAATGAGTCCGCTGGAAAGGAGCTGAGTGACTCAAACTTACAGTTATAGACCCACTGATTGTGATCGATTTCCTTTTCTTTGAACACCTCAACTGCTTCATCACTGTCAAGTTATGCACAGATGACACAGTCTATTTTGCTGCATGTCAGGATTCCTTCATACCTGGTGATCACTTACATTCCAGTGTTTAACCACTCATCAAGCATGTGATTGCTATGCAGATTTTGAAGAATTTGTTGTCACATTGCTTGGATTATATTACATGCTACTGAAGTTAATTATATCATTGGGGCTGTTAGAAAAGTGGCTTGGTTAGGAAAGAACAGGGAGGGAAATGAGGAGAAACTAGAACAAACAGATGTAGTTCGAAATAAGCTTAAACCATGAGCAGTTTTCAATACAGTGTAGAGAGGAAAAGAGACACATTTGGTTTTCATTCCCTGCTAAAACCATAGTGAGCAATATAATCAGAGTGAGTAATGCACTGGTGATATGTATCTTAATTAAGTATGAGATGACAATTAAAAGACATTATGCCTGCTGATCTGTGCCCTTGCTGCTATAGCATGTCCATTGATTAAAAAGAACAGACACTAATCAGGGGAAAATGAAAATGGAACAAGGAGGAATTCCATAGCTAAATGTCAGATGGTGCTAATAAGGTTTTTTTTTTATCCTTTGTTGATCTGGTGTGTGCAGGTGTGTGTGTGTGTGTGTGTGTGTGTGTGTGTGTGTGTGTGTGTGTGTGTGTGTGTGTGTGTGTGTGTGTGTGTGTGTGTGTGTGTGTGTGTGTGTGTGTGTGTGTGTGTGTGTGTGCGTAGGTGAGGAGATGGTATTGTTTAAAGGAGTGGTAGCTTAAGTCAGCACAGAAGGAGATTTTTTTTTTCCCTGGATACTACTCACAAAGCAGTGTCCTTGCTCTTGTGTGAATTCATTACATCCATCTGAAAAAATTAAATACTTTTAAGGCAATTTTTATTCTCCTATGAATATAACCATTCAATTGGAAATCCAAGCATGTTTCTTTTTCCTTTCAAGTAAGTGGTCCATTCACCACCAGTGCATGTTAAACACAACATGATTTAGCCCACATTTGTAGGTTTGAATGTGTGTGAGCAAAACTACTATAGACTACACTGAGCTTCCAAAGCTTTTGCTATCAGTTCTTGACAATAGGAGGAGTCACATTCATTTATAGACCTCTAGAGATGTCCTCTCCTCCCAACCACCACTACGACCGCCACCCACTACACACACCTACTGTACCTCTTGGGGAGAGAGATGAGGAGAGAGAGCTGGGAGGGACGGCTGGAAGGAGATCCAGAGAAGAAAAACAAATCAAGAGCCATAAGCTCCTTGAGATGAGCTTGAAGAGGTGTGAGAAATGGCGAGAGGGAGAGAAAAGATATGCACAACAAAGACAAGGGACTTGATCCCCGGCAGAAAAATTCCCCAGCTGTGCCTGTAACGAGAAGTGGTGAGTCTTTGACAGTTCTCCAGTGCTGAGCGCTAATCGGAGTCAGAGGACTACATTTATTTCTCTCCACGAGGAGAGTTACCCAAACTGAAACAAGACAAAAGACAAGGCAACTGACAGGAGGCGGTAAAAAGCAGATCAAAAGGCACAAAGGGTGACCGGAGGGTGCCTGAGCGATGGAAGCTAACTCCAAGAAGCATCGCTTTAGGAAGGGTCGGAGTGCCACCTTCAGCATTGATGGCTTCAACATCACAATAGGTAAGAATTTGTTGGATAAACAGAGCATGAAGAGAGCTGAAGTGTGCTTTACACAGGAACTCGATGCACAGAAGTGTGTGAGAGGAGTAGAATACGTGTGTGTGTGTACGAGCGAGAGTGTGAAGCAGAGCACCGAGGTGTTTGGCATCAACACGTCAACATTGTTAATCACATCACATTTCAGCCTCCCTGCACAACTCGACACATTAGTCCATTCTGCTGAAGTTGATGCTTTTCCTCTGTAATGCAACTACACCATGGAAACAAGGGGGCTTCAGATTAAGCTGTGTGCTGCTGACGTCACCAGGAATTCATTATATTGTCTTGACAACCAGAGTGTTGATGAACTTATGTGCCACTTGTCTTATTGTAATTCGTCGTCTTTTTTTTTAATTAATTAATTTATTTTTTGCAGTGCTTTTTTTTTTTGCTTGTGAAAACTCTCGCAGAGTGTTGAAACACTGTTGAAAATAGAACAATGAGACTGTGGTAGAATTGCGTCCTTAAACGTGGTGCTATAGTTTATGAGAAGTTATGTAGTGTACACAGTCTGTTTAAATTGATAATCTTAGAGTAATAAAACAGACAATTTGCTCACTTTTTGATTATAAAACAGAACCTTTGTAAAGTTAAGAACAAGCCTGCTGACATTGGGGGGACAAATCCTCTTGTCCCAAGTCCAGAAAAGGGGGGGGGGGGTCCAAAACTGGGCCTTTACAAAATTGCAAAATAATCTATTTTATTTCAAAATATGCCTATTTGTGAAAGACATGTATAATATTTGTGTTAAAGGAATGAGTTCTAGTTGTTTTTACCTTTATTGTTCTTGAAATAGGGATCAAAAACCCCTTGACACCCCCAACACACGAATGGCAAATGTTTTCCAGCCCCATAAACTAACCCAATTCAGCTGGGCTCAAAATAAATATTAACCAAGTTACACCATTCATCCACCATACAAATGAATGTAAAACCTTCTAACATGGAATGTAAACCATTCACATTACAAATGAGGGTATAGCAGCAACACTGAACAGCATATATTAAAAGGATAGAGCATTAAATCATTTGATAATCACAACGGCTTAAAAACAATGTTTTTTACATATCTGATCGATACTAAAGCCTAATTTCCACTGGGAGCGGGAAGCGCCACAAAACAACTGAGCTGTTCTAAAACACCATTAAAATCAATGAGATAGTTTCCAATGAGATTGCCACAGTCTCGATCAGCAACATCCCAGTCGTAGCTCCCCACATAAGGCATTCAGAGTAGGCCTGAATAATCTAACGTTTTAGATCGAAAACCACGATTTTAGGCAACACAATATACACAACACAATAATAAGTTTGTCAAAGCTTTGATTTTATTTTTTTGTTTTCCAAACCAAGGTTTTGTTTTCGTCAGCTATTTTACACGTGTATGTCACCTTCCTGACCTCCGCTACATTAAGTAAAGGAATTAAGAATTTTGTTCTACTTCAAGTTAAGTCATAGACAGCTCTTTTTATTTCTTCAGTTGTAATAACTGCTGCTGCTCAAGCACTCGATGTAGCCTATGTATAGCATGTTTCTTGTTAATAAATAGGACTACATTTGAAATCAGTTCTTGACTTTAGTTTTCATTCTTGCACTAGAGTTATGGCATTTATTGTTTTAATGGTATGATGCTGCTGATGATTGTTAATGAAATCAAAATTGCAATATCTGACAGAAAAATCACAATTCAGTTTTTTCTCAAAATCGTTCAGCCCTAATTCAGAATATTTTGGACCAGGCCCGGCCAAAGCTGTCAGCGGCCCTGGTTAAGAATAACATGCCATAAGTCAATAAATTGGACTATTGGCCATACCCCCTTCAGTGTTGGTGCAGCAGAGGGTTTGTCATGGTGGACAGTAACCACCCGCTGTTACATCACACCTGCAGCCAGTTTTCAACCCACAAATATAAGCATAATAGCCTTTGCTGCAGTGATGTGTCCAATTAGGATGTGGTAGTTCTGGAAGTATAGTACTATAAACTTTTTCTCTTGTTGTTTCCAGTAGTAGAAGGGAGCAGGGAGGGGTTTCTTCTAACACTGATAAACCAACTTAACATTTCATGCTCAGAACCAAAGGGCAGGGAACAAAAAATATTGATCATGAACACAGCACATTTTCACAGTGTAAGAGCCAGATTTCTCTCAGGTAGTTGACGGACACCAAAGCAGAGCTAAAAGCAGAGTTCACCAGCTGGTTCAGAAACATGAGTCTAAATAAATGCTGGTGTTTGTCCGTGTCTTCAAACTAAGAAAACTTTACAAGGGTGATCATGTGTCAGTGTTTTGTTTACAGCTTGTTCTGCCTCCAAAAGAAGCTTGTGATCGATTACTTATAACACTTAAGATTACCGTATTTGTTGTGGATTTTGCTAAACTAGTTTATCTAATCTCAGAATAAGGACACTAACATTTCTGTAAGATGGATTTTTCAAAACACTGGATGAATTAAATAATTAGTTTTAAAGCTCATATTAATCAGAAAAATATATAAGCTAATGTAGACAATGGATCACCAGGCATACTGTATATCCTCCCAGGTGTCAGAGCTTAAATCAGCTTCTTGCTCTGGTCAGTGCCTCCTTATTAATGGATGGATGGATTTAGGGTAGAGTGAATTAGTCCAGGGCACACGCACCACCCGCCTGTCAGAAAAGACATAAAACCAGGATGATATCTGATGATTATACAGATAAAAAAACCATGAAAGTGCCATGGTTTAGCATTTAAGGCACAAAAACAGGAAGAGAAATGCTTTTAAATGTATGACAGGTGTATTTAAAAGCATTATACGCAGCTCTATAAGATTTTATGATCCCACAGAAAATAGACTTTGGATTTTCTGCTCCAATGGACACGTCCTCTTACCTCTAAGAACCTGCATCTATCACATGTCGACTATATCGCAGCCATACCGCAAGCATGTCAGTTGTCATGGTAACCTGCAAGTGTCACAATCAGTTCCTCACCGAGCCTATGTTTCAGTCTGTACAACATTTTGCCAATCAGCTCCTCTGAAGCGTGACTGCTGAGCATTTGCTCCTCATTGTCTGGCTGGACACCTTGTATTCATTCCTCCATTAAACACCGAGCCTCAAATGTAGGTGGCAGCCTCTGTCTGGATTCCAACTGAGGCATTTTGGCTTGTTACCAATGCTCGGTTTGTGTTGATACATGTGGCGAAAACAAATGTGAACTTTTCAGCTAATCTGTAAGGGTAAGGAGCAAGCGAGCTCTTGTTCTTTTTTTGTGATTAGTACACACACCTGCATATCAGCCTTTTGAACAGAAGATAGGTTTTTTTTATCCGCTACTTTGGGTAGTGTCCAAAATAGCCTTTCTAAATTTCTTAAAGTTTAAAAACATAAATTCTTGTATTTCTTGTTCTCCACCAACCTATCATAAATATACTCTGTGAAATAACAGTTTTAAAGGAATAACAGTGACATTGACAGACTTATAACATCAATGTGCATCTAAAACAACCACATAATTAGTGATAATGTATAACTCAATCACACTGCTCTTCTTCTTGCAAAGTACACACCAAATAGACAAACAGCAGTTCCCCAAGACACCAACATCTGGCTGACAAATATTCGTAGATACAAACAACCACTTACTGACTCTTCATATTCATAAAATACTGTATCATGTTTCCAAATGCATATTTTGAACTGTGCACCATATCCAAATAGTTCCCCCTTTCTGCCACAACCCAGGCAAAGCAGCACCGCTCCATACACTCCATAAAGAGTAGGAATGGCAATTACAGTAAATTACCTCAAATTAGCAATTTAATTGCGTGGTATTTTTTTAATTGATTGAAATTTAACATAGAACAACTAATTTCACATTTCAATCCAACTGACATACAAAGTTTATGTGCAAATCCAGAGAGAAAACACATCTTTTGCAAAATAGCGATAGTAAAAAGCTTGAAGTTTGACAAACAGTGTCATTAATTATGTGTACATTAGTTATTCAATTCACTTTATTTGTATAGCTCAATTTTACAACACAGTTGTCTCAAAGTGCTTCACAAAATCCAGTCCAAAGTGACCCAGATATCCCCCATCCTTAGACCCTCCTTCTCGGCAAGGAAAAACTCCAAAACCCAGTGGGGAAAAAGGAGAAACCTCGAGGAGAACCACAGTGAAGGAGAGATCCACTCCCATGGATGGACAGGCTATAGATGAACCAGGACTAACAGACATCCATCTGATGATGAAGTAATAGTCTATAAAGATGTTTCAGTCTGTAGAGATCCTGTAGGGTGGGGGCAGAAGGGTGGGTCCAACCAGGTAGGTGAAGTTATATAAAGTGTTGTCCTTTTTTTGTCTGGAATCTCACATCAGCACATCACAATGAAATTTCCAAAATTAGATTCACTCAGGAAAAAGAATAATACCTGAAAAAGCACCTTTTACAGGAAATGAAGATCTGACCCTCCATCCGGGACTGAAAAATGAAGATAAAGCAGAAATGCCAAAAAGCAGTTCCTCAAATGTCCACTTGAGGTCAGCTCCAAAAATGAGTCAATTCCCATAGAGTCCATGTTAAAATGCCCAACTGATAAATTGGCTAATTAACTTGGCTGCATTTCACAGTTTGAACATATCCCTGATAGCAGCTCTGATTTTGTTCTGTGTGTATATCTGCTGTATGAAGGCTCATTGTCATTTGCCTCATGAAGGTCACATGAATGAAATTTTGATTCTGAATGAATTTATCAGTACTGACAGTGTGTGGGAGTTGATTTTTTATATTGAGCTCATCAGGGCTGACATCAAGAATGGAATAATTGCATTTATGATTAATACCCTGCCAGTTCTTGCTGCCTGGACCACCTGGAACTTTGATCCAACTTAGAACACTGAATGATGGTGTAATCTACATATAAGATCTGTGGACAGTGTGATTATTATTTAATGGCTAAATTGAACATTGTTGCTTGTAATAATCACAGAAAGATGGACGAGGCTACTGTATAGCTCTGTGAAGTGATCTGGTTTAATTCCACATTGAAACTTGTTCTTGTCCACGTGACTTATTATAGGGAACCACTCCCACAATACAATCTAGCACGATAAGACGTTCATTGTAAGACGAACAAATGGATCTCTCATCTCATGCGTGCAGATGGTCACCTCAACCCTGGAGTCAGTCCTGCAGCGGGTCAGGTTAGACATTGCTGAGGGCCAGAATCAGGTTCACAGGGCGCTAACGAGGTCTGACAGGGGTCGGTCCACCACCTGCTACTAATAAGGACTCCGTCTAATTCTCCTGTAGTCACATCAGGGCTATTGTTTGATTGTCTTCAACTTCACACACACAATCCAAAAACAATTACTATATTTCCCCAGTTCAAGATCATCCCTCAAAAGCCACAACAGAGTAAATCTGTGACTCATAAGCACTGAGTCTTTGCTCTTGGCTCATGGTAGTTTTGTGAAAGGAAGCTTTTGACTTGAAGACAATAAGCCTGATCTCTAGTTACATAAGTGGTGTGGAATGACTTCCTTTTCACAAACAGGGGATGTGGGGTTGCATTAGTACTGCTGGTTACACTGAAAAACCCTGAAACATCATCCACTGACGAGCATTGATATGGAAATAGACATATTTCTATAAAAACGTGATTTTGTAGGATTCTTTTTTCAGCCTCACGTCTTTATACACACAATTTCAAGGACAATGCAGGGGGACCTGATAGCCGAGTGGTTAAGGCACGTACCATTGGGGCAAACATGTCCTGAACAGTGAGTTCCTGTCTCATGACTTTCAACTATAAATAAAGGGAAATGATGCCCAAAGAAATTATCTTTAAAAAAAAGAAAAAGCACAATGGATATGTGTGTGTGTGCAAGGTCATTTTGATGAGTGAGGCTCAATACTTGATGGATTTTAAATAGACTGCTATGTACACAAGAACATTTATATATATCACATTCTCCCATACTGCAAATTATTTGAGCCTCAGCGTGAATCAAACGCAAAATCACCACCAAACCATCTGTTTATTTGGTGTTAGAGGATATTTTTTCATGATTGTACTGGACCCAGCATCTCATAGTAAAACAGGGGACCTGGGGTTGGTTGCACAAAAGGTTGCACCTTAAGTTAAGATCTACCTTAAAGTACAAGTTAAGATTTACTTTAAATAAAATTGGTTGCACAAAACACCCTCAAGGCTACTTCTTGAGGTTTCCTTAAAATGGTATTTTCAGGAACTGCTTAAACTGTTGCATTACCATAGTAGCAACCCAAGTAAGGAAAAAAAAACTTAAGGGACCCCAGAGTCAGTCTTAACAGCAACATGAATGCAGAAAAATAATCCTGAGAAGAGTGTTCCACACTTAGGAGAATTCAATGGATATGATGAGCAATTGACCAGCATTTAATTTTTAATGTGCCCAACCGTCTCAAGTACTTATTGATTTCGTGTTATTGGGTTCCTTCATAAGCACTGTTTTTTCTCCTCTTACCAATTTGTCTTTTTCTTTTCTTCTGCCATTTCTTTACTATCTATAGATACAGTAATTACAAATGCAAATAGTCTCCATGGAAACTGTAGCATGTAACCACTGTAAAGTGTCTTTTTCATTGCAGTAAACACCTTAATGTTTTTTCTTAGCTAAAAGAACCCCCCCCCCCCCCCCCAGGCAAATAAAATATAAGCCTTAAGTATCGTACTTAAGGAGAAAACTGAAGGTGCTTTGTGCAACCAACCCTTGCATCTTAAGACACTTGAATATCTACTTGAATATTGAGCCATTGTGGTTTTCATTGATCATCTGAAGCATAAATCCTGTGAAATTATCAGAAAAGTGGACTGCAGCAATGGAAACACCTGTTTAGGCATTTCTCTATAACCCACTCATTCAGTATCCTGTCCATACCATTAGTGGTTAACCAGTGAAACTGGTTGGTTCTACTGGTGCAGTGTTACCACAGTGATCACAGCATTGGTCGCCCTCACAGGTTGCCAGTTCAAGGTTCAACAGGTACATTCAGAGATGCTCCTCTGCACATCACTTAGCTGTAATTGTCATACTTTTGATTGAATGACTCTTGTCCTTCTCCTCTCACGTCTGTCATCTGTAAGTGTTTTTTTGTCCACAAACACTGCTGCTGCGTGACAGTGTGTGCAGTGTTTAGAAAGCAGAGTTTCCAGGCGGAGCACCAGGCTCTGAAGTACTCACTCACATCACACTTCAGGGCAATTCTAGGGTTTAATGGAACAGTAAATGACCTCCCTGACTCTTTCTGTGCTGCATGTTTGCTTTCTTTGCACAGGATCCACAGTTGCTTTATACACAGATCAGTATAAACATAGAAACATACAGTATTTTGAAAAAATAAATAAATGCCTAAGCCGTTGAGTCTTATTAAAACGTGTTGTGCAGTATGTTTGTATGATTATGTACACAACTGTTTGAAGTAATGGCTTGAAAGGAATAAATGCATTTCTTCAGCCACACTAAAATAATAGAGGAAGGGGAGGCTTTGTTTTTATTCTAGAGGAGTAAAGACTGTAATGTCCCCATTTCCAAAATCCAATATTAAAATCTCTCTCTCTTTCTAAATCTGTCCTCTGACTTTCAAGCTGGCAAATCCACACGAGAGTTTATGAAAATGTAATTACTCAAATGATTAAACCACAGTGTTCTTTGCAAAATATTAAATGTTGGGTTATACTGAAATTGGCAAAAAATAGTTTTGTATTCAGTATAGAGATTCACATTGCATGTTTCAAAACCATCTTTTCTTGCTTTGCTTGTGTCTCCATTTCATCATTGTTTTTTCTTTCCAGTGGCAAATGAAGATGAAGAAAGCTCCACCAGACCACAGGCCAGTTTTGCACGTAAGTGTAATGAAAACTCTATTAGATATCTATTAGATTCATTATTAGTCAGGTTCACTCACTTCATTTGTTCCAAGTTAATTCACCTTTTAGATCACTGTACTAGGGGGTCACATCACCCTGAGTTAATGAGAAATTAGCTGTAGAAACTTCCAACAGCCTCAGTGTTGATGTCAGTGGAATTTCATCAGTTAATTAAGAACTCAGCAGCAACATTTTTGAGAAAAAATATTTGCTGCTGCTAAAAATAATCCACCCACATGCTTTGACGTCAACATATGAACAATGTAATTAAAGAGTGGATTAAGGATATTTGAGTGAGTAATCATCTGTTTTTCTATATTTTAGGTAGAACTTTCTTTAGTTTTAATTATAGAAAAGTAATTTGTAACACCTATGACTCATTGACATTTATGTAAATGTTTATGAGCTGATTTAAAAGCATCTGATCTCTTGATTGCATTTATTTAAAGATAAACTAGCATTGGCAGCATGCATCCACATGGGGGCAGCATTACAATGCATTTACTTCTCTCTTACTGAAATCCTGAAAGCCATGTACAGTACTGCACATACAGTGGAGATACAACAATTCAGATATAAACCATCGCCTGGGAAAAAGCTACTTTTATGTCACCATACTAAATAAATGTCACGACACTGGGCCTTTTTTCTTAGTTTTTTTCTTTTCTTTTGCAGGCTCAAAGTCCCAGAGTGCTTTGTGGAACGCCATCACGGCAGGGATGGGCATCAAAGGCAAAGAGCAGAAGGCCCCCCTGAATGACCCGAGAAGTCCTGAAGAGATTCTTGCTGACGATCTTCCTGCATCAGATGAACCAGATGCCACAGAGAAAACTGCAATCAGGTTTGCTGCTGCTGAGCTGCTTCAGCAAAAAAAGAAAGTTAAAGCATTTTGCTTGTTAATTATCATGGAATGAATCCTACAGGATGTGAGGCAGCAGCGCAACATCGACACTTAAATCCAGGTCTAAATACTGGATATAAATATTAATACAGGTGGAATTTACATACTGTCGATATTTTAATCGGGAGGAAACAAGGCAGCGTATCAATCTGTATGGTGCAGTCGTTTTGCATTTTTGGGAACTGATTAATGTGAATTTCAAATGTGATTATGGAGTTGACGAAATCTGAAGTAGTACATCTTCTGGCTTTTTGTGGAGAGGATAATCTTCTGTCTGACATTTAACATTCTTGATACTCATACACGCATGCATAAACACACACATACATACCCATACTCAGTGCTAATTGCTATGTGTGGCTGGTGACCTCAAGGGACGTGGGCTTGATTGATTCCACCTTGATAACAAGGACTTCAAAGCGCCATTAACATAATTTGTTGTCACTTTTAGAATATTGACGTCTTTTAACGCCTGATTCCAATTAACCTTGACGGCTCTGGAGACCGTTACAAATGCTGCAGGTGGTGAGATGTGGGCATTTATCAAGAGGATGCTAAAAACACATCCAATATGCAATAACAAGCTTTTGATTATATGCAAAATAGACAAGGAGTTATGGCAACCCCTATTTGGACTGAGCCTGTTTCTGTAGCAAACATTCACATCTTATATAAGGTGGTAAGAGATTGTGGAAATCCCTTGTTTAACTCATGTTGTTTTTCTTCCTACTTTCCAAGTCCCAATGCCAGTAACACATGCCTCTATTCTCTGTGTTATCTCAAATTACAGTACTGTTGTTCTCTGCCATAGTTTCCCCAACAACACATTTTTTTTTCCAGTCTGGTGGTGACAAAGAGAAAGTGACTTTCCACTTGACTGGATACAGCCTGTTCCTTCACTTAAAAGCTACGATTTGAAGGAGAAACATAGCCAATGCTGTCCAGCTAAAAGCACTCTCATATTACATAAAGGAAACAATTAATTTACCCACAAAGACAATGACTTATGTCAGTGCCATAGGGTATATTAAGAGAAAGCTTTAGCTTTAATCAGGGTGGGGAAGAAATGCCAAGCAAAACGCAAAAGCTACTAAATCTTTGACCGAGGCTGAACATTTAGCATAATTGTCTTTAGGCCTGAAAGGGATTGATTTTTTTCAGTAGCACTAATAGATTAAGATAATATACAAAAAAGTACCCTATCTAAGAATTGTTTGTTTAAGTCTTTTGACTGGTTAAAAAAAAAAAGAAATAAATAATGCAAGCCTTTTTGTCTGGGGAAATCCCTCTCAGGTCAGGGGGTGTCTTCGGCCAGGCCAGCAGTCGTTAATAGAGGGCAAATCCACATAGAGCCGCAGGGATCTACAACTGAATGACAAATGGCAAGATGGTGGTACAGAGTGATTAAATGAGCAGGAAACTAGCAATAATCCATACTATGATGTAACCACTTTGTCACCAGAGAGGCCAGAACTGACCGTTTTTCCTCCAGGCGATGATAATTAGATTTTACTGGAGGATGGGGGGGAGGGGGGGGTTCAACATGATCAGCAGCACTGAGGATGGTGAATGAGTTAAAGGACAGCAGCTATTGACTGTCATGAACTGGAGTTAAATGAAGGTAAAAGTCAACAGCACTCTAGGTGAACATGATGAAATTTAGAAGTCCATTTTCCTCAAAGCATCTTAATGGCTGATAATGTGCTCAGTTGGCATAGCCTTCCAGTTATTTTTCATTTATCATAGCTGCTTAATTATCCTTTTACCTTTTTTTTTCATCCATTTTCAGTTCAGCTAAATAGCCGTCTAATACTAGCAGCTGCTGAATTTGCTTTAGGATTATAGCTGCCGGTACAACACATCTGAGTGCTCGCTAAGTCTCACAGTGAGGGACAGAAAGCAATATGGAGCCATTAGTGTAAACACACGCTGACTCATCTGGGTGGCTGGAGTCATGCTGTTGTTTCTGCTCATTAGAGATGCTTTATACATTTTAAAGCAGTGGCTAGCTATTGTAAGATAATGATGCCTTCATGGAGCAGGTGAAACAGGATCTTTTTTGAATGGAGGATGAGTATGACAGACACAGTCCACAAGAAATCTCAGTTTGCCACTAGTATCATACTTGTTATTTATGCAGTGTCGCTATTTAACCCTGCACTCCCAGATAGAGAAAAACATTTGTTAGATTCACAGCAAGACTTTACAATCAATTTAAACATATTTTTTTTCAAGATCATCAACTTTTGATCAAATTTGTAATTTATTCACATACTTGTGGTAAAATTGTAAATATTTGTCTCGACATTGCTTCATTATTTTAAAGTCTCATATCCAGACCCACAAAGGTAAAATTCCACCAAATTTTAATATTGTTATTAAACATTATTAATAAACATTTTTTTATGTTTTCAGAAAATGTTATTGTTGAATATTCAGAGAACTTAATAAAAACACCCTGTTAAAACACCTCAGACCTCAACAATGATTCAGGATCAACTGTAAATTCACAGTCTGACTCTTTGAAGCTGGTTGTTTGAGCTTGTTGAATTGACAAATATAAAAAAAAAAAATCATTATGTTTTAATGGTGGGTTAGACATTTATATGAGTTTGTAAGTGTATGTATATTAGTTACCTTGGTAACAAATGTAAACAACAAATCTTAGTAGTTTATAATGTTGTCATAGTTACATTCTTGAAAGTAAACAATTTATGTATCAGGTTCAGAAAAACATTTGTCAGATTCACAGCAAGACTTTACATCAATTTCAACAGTTCAACCGTTTTTTCATCAACCACCATGTTCAGAGGACTGAGCAGAGTCCAGATGGTAAGATGTTCAAACCAGGACATGCAACTGAATGAATCAGAAAGGAAAAATGTAAAGTCATTTCTAAACATGGATACCTGTAAATATCTGGCTGGATAAATACATCAGATTAAAATTATTAGCCTACATATACAATAATGAAACAATTTATCAACGGGTTCCAGTATAAAATGGAAAAGTGATATCTATTTCTTCTCAGTATTACAGTTTTTCCCAAATGTTTAAACACATTTACAGAAACTGCAGCTGAATTACTCAAAACTGAAAAGCGTTTTATCCACTTTTATCCATCAAATCTCTTGCAAAAATCAAACACTAAACTACAAAAAGGTTAACTATAAACAGGTTCATTAATGTGATAAATGTAAAACACGACCATCAAAATAGTGTTCATGTTGTCATTCATATGATTCATATTGTATCAAAATACACTTTTCATCAGATTTTGTATTTATTCTCACACTTGTAGTAAAATTGTAAATATTTGTCTCTACATTGCTTCACTATTTTTTAAAAGTCTCATGTTCAGACCCTCAAATGTGAAATTCCACCAAATTTTAATAATGTTAATATCATTTTTAAAAATATTTTCAGAAAAATGTTATTTTTAACTATTCTGAGAAAAATCAGTTTACTCATGTTAACGATAATAAGTTGGGGCAAATCAACGTAAGATGCTGATATGTTACATAACGTTAGCTGGCATCAATATATAGTGAAGGCATGTTTAACTTGTGAAATCGATGTGGAGTTATCTCTAGCTCATAACTTAAGTCTTTAACCTTCTTGGTAAATCACTGCTGTCCACTCCTTTGATTCCTCTGCTAACAGAGACAATAAAAACAATACACACATGTAAAAAAGTTGATGAAAACACAACCTGGGTTAGGAAAAAAAGAAAAAAAAAAATTGCAGCATTGACCGATATCGTGGTTTCATTCAGGCCTAATTCACAGTATATCACTATGGCAACAGACTTTATTCTGTATGAACCATAACATGGCAACAAAAAAACTCAATTTAAAAAGTAAATTCCAACTTGTTTGTTTGAATGTTTGAATATGTAACATGGCCTCATGAAGCCAAAATATACATGAACACTATTTTGATGGTAGCGTAGATATCACATTTCCCTTTTATACTGAAACCCTTTGATAAAACTTTAACAACTGTTTATGGTTGCTTTGTGGTAAATACTTATGGTTTATGTCTAATTATATTAGGAATAATATTATAATTTTTGTACCGATCACCTCACTTAACCAGTATATATGTGATATGACCAGTTAACTGTGACTTAATGTATGTGCTGAACATGTAAATGTATTTTTAAAATCGTCTCCTTTCTGCTTGGAGATGATATCATTATGTGATTATGATGCAGCACTTCACCAGCATTTCTATCAACACTTGCCTCTCATCTGACAGACAGTTTGATTGATTGATTGGTTCTAGTTTCTATTTAAAACTACAGCTCTGCAGTGAAAGCCAAACCTTTAAAGGGGCAAAACACACAAAAAAAAAAAAAAACATTAGGGTGTTTTCCTCCTGGTCCCATGAGAAGAGGAAGGAAAATGTTTTCTGTAAGGGACAAGTTATAGCTCATTAGTTAAAATGGCATTTTAATTAGAAACTAATTGCTATTGTATACAAGTGAAGGCCCCATTGTGACTTGATGCTGATGAGAGACATGAAGGTATGTAACGACTACTACTTGAATAGAGTAAAACTTGCACGTGTAAAAGTGTGATAAATATATTGTAATAAAAAAAAATCTGGATAAGATAGCTGAGGGGAGATTGATTAAAAATAAATAGAAAATGTGCCACCACATAAGGTTTTACTTTAAAAACAATTTTATAGTTATAGTTAAGATAATGCTAACAAACTAATAATTAAGATTTATAAAGCACCTTTCAAGGGATCCAAATATACTTTACGCATGAAGGCAGACAAAGATAAATAAATAAAATAATAAGAAGAAGCAGAATAATAATAGCAATAATAGCTGAGGAATTAACTAGAGGCAATAGGCTTTGGTGACCAGGTGGGTTTTCAATTTTTAAAAACAACAAAAAAAAAATGTTCACAGATGGTACAGTGTGAACTCTCTACCAGGCTGTTGTGGTGAGCAGAGACCAGACACATATGTGAGTACTGCAGATTCCACGACAGAGTATATGAGAAGAAGTCAGATAGGTACTTCAGGGCCATGGGCATGGCGGGATTTGTCTCGGAAAAAAGGAGAATTTTAAAGAAGATGTAGGACTTGACCAGAAGCCAGTGAAGGTGTATGAGGGTGGGAGTGATGTGCTGCGGGTCAGATGGCAGGTTTAATATCGATATGAATGTGGGTCTCTGCCATAGAGCCAGAAAGTGTGAGTGGGCTGGAGCTGGGAATTCTTATTTAAGGTGTTAACAGCAATGGAGGTTTAGACCATGGTGGCAGATATTCTGACAAAGAAGGACAAAGCATGTAGATGGTGAAGAGGAACGGTCCAAGCACAGAGCTGTAAGACACACTTTGGTTGACTGTAGCCAGGGTAGAACTGTAATCTCTGAATCTCTGGTGATAATAAACTGTTTCCTGTTGGAGAGATATGATGAGAACCAGGAGAGAGCCAAGATAGGACAGGCAGTGAAAGAGGATAATGTGGGAGACTGTGTCAAAGCCTGCAGGGAGGTCCAGGAGGATGAGGATAGTGACGTGGCCGGAATCAGTTCATAATCTTCTATTTATATTCTTTCATAGTATCTTCCATTGCCAAGCTGTATCTAAGGTCTGTCCTATTTACTGGAGTAGTGGGGAACTTTATTATTCATGAAAACCTTGTGGCATTGTAATGACTGTTCCAGGTATGACTCTGACCCTCAGGGAAACTGAGTCAGGGCTTGTGAAAAACATTAAATTGTAATCGTAACTTCTACATTTAAAGCAAACAGACCTGGTGATTAAAGGCAAAAAAACCAAAAACTGAATAAAGCAGTTTCACATGAAAAATCTGTGTTTCCCTAAGGCAGTCTGGTGCTGGTACCTGAGCTAGATCAGCTTGTTGTTCCGGTAACTTAAGATTCAGACATTCATGATTACAAACAAACATAAAAGTCAATTCATGACAGATCAACAACCACAACACTGAATGCACTAATCTACGAGATTCTGTATATTTAAATCCTGTATGTAACTATTGTCTTGCATTCCTGGAAGAATTTCTACGGCTAAATTATATCTCTAAAAGGCCAACACAGGCACCTGAGACTACCCTCGTCAATCCCTATGCCTTCGATTACTTAGCAAAGTATAATTAGCTGATCTCTGTGCTCTAGGCTCAGATTCTAACATCCCTGCTTTCAGAAACGCTGATCCCCATATGCAATTGATTTTACCTTTGAATTCCTCACTGTTTACCTTTCCTTTGGTAATGAATTACTAAAAGACAACATTGGGTTGAGCAGATCATTTATTCCTCCTCTCAGAGAGAGAAAAATGTAGATTTAGACAATCAGAATTAAAGCTAGCGCACTTTGGCTCAAACTCAGACACTGCTCTGCGTTCAGCAGCATGATTTATCTACTGGTTAATGGGACGCCGTGTGCCACTGTGAGCTTTGCACTTGATTAAGTCGGCTGTCTCTTTTGTGGCAACCTATGTTTTTTCTGGGGCTGACCTCTCCTTTAGCTACTGCCGCAGGTTCTCAGACCCCCACTGACATCCCCAGTGCAGCAACAACCTCCATCACCAGCCCTACTAGCAGGTTAATGAGCCTCCCGCTGGACAGTGTGACTGGAGGCACATTGAGAAATGGCAGAACTATTCATCATAATGATTGAGGCGTGACCTCACAGTTATGATGTTAAGGAACTGTATCACTGCTCTCTGCCACACGACGGCACATAACTCAAGATTAGGCTTTTATGCACTGTGTTGTTCTGTAAAATAATGGAGAGTGTTTCCAGCAACAGAAAACAAAAGGATGAATATATTTATCCACAGTTGTTACTGTATGTATTTATGCATATATATATATATATATATACTGTAAATGCTGGTTGGGTTCTATTAAAGTTTCTGACCCTTGCTCTGATCAATATATTTGTTTTCCTTGTGTACATACAATCATTTTTCACTAAACATTATTTTGTTTTGCTTATTGATTGCAGTATAGATCAACAGAAACACATTAGGGGTTTCTCTACCATGGTTTTAATCAATAATGAGGTTGTAGTTAATTATTTATTTAAGTCTGAAAGTCATTAATAGAAATGCAATAAGAGTCATTTTTAGGGTGTCTTAGTGAAGCTCAGTGTAGACTGATATGCTGTGCAAATACTGTGATTTATAATATCTTTATTTTAAAATTAGGTACTTTTTCCAGAAGATCTAAAGTGTCTGTTAGGTTATAGCGGTGCTGGGATAAGATCAGTCCATGTTCTTTAATGGAATTCACCCACAGGCAGAAAATACATTAAGGGAATTTCTTTGGATTTGTCCTCACCATTGCCTCCCACCTCCTGACCTCATTCAATAACAGTGCATTTACTTTGTCCATGTGGCAGCCTTTAAATACAGTAAGTGAACTGCAAAATGTTCACCCACATGAATAGTTTTCTCTTTGTAGGCTTTGTATACATCTTATGGTGGAGTTAATATAATAATAGAATCAGAGAAGTTGAGGGCCATCTTTTGAATGACCGAATGCATGTAAATTAACCATCTAAATCAGGGTTTGAAAAAATTATATTGATTATACATCACCATCATTATACATCATCATACTTCAACAGATTTACCTCATCTTACTGAAAGATAATATTTGAGTTATTCTGAGTGCTTGTGGTTAATGAACCCTAATTCAAAAAGTGCCGGATAAAGCCCTAAATCTCTGATAGTCATTTTTAATTAAAAACCATTACAACATATCCCTTCACAGTGCTGTACAGAGCGACAGTATAAAAGTTATTCTGTGTAAAAAGAAACATGTACCCACTCGCATGTGTAAAACCATTAGATTTTAGATTGGTTCACTAGGCAATTCTGTCTGCCACCCAGCGGGATCTCCCAGCAAAATCAAGGATTTAATGGCACAACCTTAAATTAGACAAAAAACTGCATGAATGGACAAACTCAGGCTTTTCCACACTATATTTTGTTACTTTACCCCAACACTGATTGCTGCTGTCGTTACTTGTTTAAACAAAGCAATAATGTTACTCAAACCATGTTATTACTATGTAATGCACATGATTACATTAGCTTTTTTCCACCCAAATAATACCGCCTCCTATCTATGAACATTAAACTTATTCTGCACTCCTGCAAAACTTTTACCTTCTGACAATCAGCGAGTCTTTTCAAGCATAAAATCCTATGCACTCCAGCAACAACCAATATTAGACACAATTGCTGTAATAAACTACCTTCCATGTCAAATATAATAGCAGCTCTGGCCTTCTGTACTCCAAAGTGCCAGGCTGGATTCATTCACTGCAGAAAGCTGTCATCCACCCCATCATGATTAGGCAAATACAGAGACTTAAGGTTATGCTATCTTGACGATCATTGCCTGACTCCTGAATTAGATGAAATTAAGCTGCCTCCGAGTGACTCAAAAACACATACTGATTCCCTCTAAAACATGGCAAACCTCCAGTATTCCAAATGAGGTTCATTTTTATTGAAAATTACCACTGACTGTGTATTGCAAAGATCGGTAATCCCGGTGTCAGGGGTACCATCTATTTATGCAAAAAATATAATTGCAGATTCAGTCAAATTGAGAAATTGTCTTAATCACACTCACTAGTCATCAACTTCACAAATGTGATCAGATTCATTGTGTCTAAACCTCCACATAATGAACTCAACCTCATCCTCACCACAGCTCAGTGATATCATTAAGTCTGTAGAAACCAAGGAGTTTATTATACTCTGTGACATGAGCTGTGATTGAATTGAAAAGTCGTCCAAAGCATTAAAAGCATGTACAACGAAGCTGAGAATACTGTCACTCTTATTAAAATTACTATTGAAATATAACTTGTGATATTTAGTCTAAATTACTATAAAACAACAACTATAGTCTATAGCCTTTATCACTCACCCAATAGAAATTGATTCAAGAATCATGTTTAGAGCTTCTTCTGTACCACAGAAGCTTCTTGAAGCAGCCGCCATGATGAAAGCTTGTTAAATTGGCATTTGGGCAAAAAAAACTGACCAAAAATAAAATGGCCTAGGTAAAATGTCCATTGTCCTATAGGGCATAAAGAGTATGATTCCTTTCAATTTAGGATTAAGGCGATTTCACTACACGTGGCAGTATCATCAAGAGATGATTTAGGACACTTTTGTCCAAAAATGACTTAAGCCGAATTAGGCGACAATATACTGTATCAATTATTGATAGACCACTAGATATGATACATTATTGATAGATACAAGAATTAGAAACACAAGATGATCAGTATTGTATCATATTTTTTTTTCCATTGACAACGCCCTCGCTTAACCCCTCCTGAAATCTTGGGAGTATCCCCAACTAACAAGCTCAGACAACCCACTAGGTTGGGAAAACTTGGGAAACTAGCAATTTCAATTGTGATGTGGCGCTGTACGATGGCTTTAGCGCCATCTAACTAGAGCGTGTAGAGTAAATCGCTTTGAGTAGCTCCATACAAAATGCCATCCATTTACATCAGACTCTGACCTGTCACACTGTTCAGTGAATATAAATACTGTGTAGTCTGCCTTATTGTTTTAAATGCTGGAAAATAATTATTATATTAAGAAATTATCAAATGAGTGACAGAGTGCATAATTTTTTTACTACATTATTTATAAATGAAGGGCTACACATATGTAAACTGCCTTTATGCTACTCTAAATTCTGAATGCTTTTCACAATGGCTCGGTCCTCAGTTTTGTTGTTGTATGCATCACCTTCTCTGACCTGTAGTAATAACTCTCAGGGGATGAAGTAATAGGAAGTTTCTTCTCTGAGGTGTCTTTCCACCTCCATCACTGCAAATAAATATATATCTTAAGGGGCGGGTGCCCTCAATTTCTTTCCACCCATCCTCCCATCTTCACTACAGCCAATAAAAAAAAAATAAATAAAAAAGACAAATGAAGTGTAAATGTGAAAATCACATTTTGTGATAGATTATTCTCACCAAAATGTAGCCATTACCACAAAGGCGATTTTGATGCATAGATATCCTTATCGACTTGCTCGGAAATTTAAATGAGTTCTGAATTTTTCATGCACCTCCAAATGGCCGGGCCTGTTAATGATTTCGATGTGTGAGCCTGAGCACAGTGACAAGAATACCTTAGCCGAGTGTAATTTCCAGAAAGTCCCTCTGTCATAGTCATACAAATAATTCATTTTCATGAGACTTGATTCATTAGGTCTTCCTTTCATGAAGGGTTGCTATAATCGCAATTAATCAGGGCCGTATTTTGATTATCATCATCTGAGGGGGACACCATCAGTTTTTCCTCTTGTATTGCTTCATTAGTCCTGAAATTAAGCAAAATGTTGGCAACATGTGTAAACTCCAGACTGCTCTATAATCATTCATTCAGACATATATTATTGTTGTGCAGCCCCCCCAAGGCAAAGCATTTATTCACATTTTGCTATATTTTCTTCACCTCCTATGAGTGCTGTTTAAAAATGTGACCATGTGATGAATTTTGTATGTTTAATATCCCCCTCAGACCACTAATTACGCTCACTTTCCACAGTCAGCTTCCCTGGCAACAACAACATATAATTTGGAAATAGGAAACAAGCCCTTGTGTATTCCTAATATTTCATCACATGCTCAACATTGATGTTTTGTGCCCTCTCGCAATTCCACTGGTCCAAATAAGCCACATTGCTTCCTCGTTGTGCTTTTTTCCCCCCGCAAGGTGTTTCATTCATCAGTCCGCAATGTAATTAAAAGTATTCTATGAGATTCCTTGGGTGCAACGGCTCCGGGCCACATCTCCGTCAACATGGCTGCATTCTTGATCCTGCTATTTAATGCATCTGAAATCTTTTTTTTTTCACCCTGTGAATATAGGATGTTGTAAACATTTTCATGTTAACCCTCCAGTACACTATTAGAGCCGAGTGTTCAGAGAACCACATCTAGGGGTTTATAGTGCTGCCACCTTGTTGGAAACAAATGAAACATATTTTACAAATGCTGCAACATAATTCGTAAGCATGTCTCAGAAGAGCAAAGCAATAAAACCAGTAGTACATAAATTCCATAAAAATATCTCTCATGTACAAACTAGTACACTATAAAAACACTCTAAGAGCCCACAGGTGAGCCCAAACGATGGCACCTGTTTGAAGGTCCATTTACAGCAGTATTACCAAACAAAAAAAAAGTGATCCAAAAACCCAATCAGTACCAAAATTATTCTGTTTATAGTGTCATTCCCAACATTTGCTGAAGATTTGCCAAAAAGCCATCCAAACCTTTTTGAAATATCTTCCTAAAAAACAGACAAATGCTGATGAAAAAATAACCACCTTGGCAGACGTAAAAAGTACGAAACAAAATGCTCCATTTGCAAAACAACATGCATTGCTTTGTTAAAGGTTTTTAAATTTGTAAACCACATTATAGTTATTTGTGAATCATGCAATATTTGTAAACATTTGTCTACAACAAGGTGGCAGCAGTATAACCCCATATACATCCGAGGCAATGAATCAATTTTTCAGTGGTATATTACTTCCCTAATTACATCATATTTAAGTTAAATATGATCTAATCCCCTTCTTTACTTGTTAAGTAATTGAACAAGAAGATGATTAGTCCAATGAAGTGCCAATACAGGAAAATTAGCGTGGAATAGCTACTGTAAACTTCTTCCAACTATTTGTTTCTCAGCACTCTACACTTTCCCTTTTGCGAAAACACTTATGGCTTTCTAGTCCTTGCAGTGTTTTTGACAGGACAGCCTTGTTCAGTGACACACTACATCAAGTCCCATGAGTGTGAAACTGTTGTGGTTTCCCCTCAAGTTGACCTGTCGACTCTGCTTGTGGCTTTGGTCTCCTGGGCAACATACCTCCACAAAAAAAGGGATGAAAAAAACAGTGATGAAGAGTGCACTGAAGAAAAGAAAGAGAGAGAAACCCAAAGCCGAAGACAAAGAGGGAGAAAGAGACAAGAGCACCTTTGAAGAGATCATCAGCAGGCTTCATGGTACTTCATGGCACTTCATGGCAAACCTCTCTCCCCCCTCTTCACGGAGGACACATCTGAGCAGATGAAAGCAGGAGCTTCTTTGAGGTGGCGCCCTGGCATTATCTCTGCATCCTGCATCAAGTAATTGAAAGACCTAAGAGTATGGTAGGGGGCTTGGAGGAAGGAGGGGAGCTCGGGGTTGAGTCATCCTTGTAAGTTTTGGACTTACAGAGAATGAGAAGATAGAGCTCTAGGTTTTCATGGGCCCTTACTAGACATTATTAGTCCTTTGCATGAATTTAAATATGACATTTTCTGAAATTCATTTCAACAAACATGCAACAAAATGCAACCTAAATGTGGAGTATTATTTATTTCTGACAAGCTAACATTAACAGTATCTTCAATTTAGCTTTAAAACTCGAGCTTAATGTGTTAATGATTCCAAATTAAATCACATTTACATATTTTGTTAATTTTGACAGTATTATATAATGTACTGTAAATGTCTTGTTAGGCAGAGTAACAACAGTGGAAAGAAAATATATAGGCTGGACAAAGCAGTACTCAGCAGCTACAGTTGTGTAATTATGTAATTACCAATACATTGCTGATGGAATATAACATAATATATGCAGAAGCCAATGTGTTCTGATGGCTTATATGGCTACACGTATCATAAAACTGTCTCGAAATTGACCCTGCCCTGCTAACATAACACATTATCTGCTGTTTCAAATGAATCGGAATGGACATTTTTCCTATAAAATCCATAGAGGGCAGCAATGCAGCATCTGGACACTGTGCCATGGTACAGCAGCAGTCAGAGGTTTGGACACACTTTCCCATTCAAGTGAATGGGAAGATGTGTCTAAACTTTGGTACTGCTTTACAGGTAGTGGGGGGGGGAGCAAAATATTTTTTTATGAATTACAACTCTTATATTGGGGGAGGAAGGGGGTTAACGTGGATTGGGGAATGTGGAACGGCCTTGAAGCTCTCAATTTCTCAGTGGTCTCTCAGTCAAAATAGTGTCACTGCACTGTCTCCATGCTGTTTAATCCTGCCTGGCATGACATGTCATATGTCTTAAAATGACTGAAGTATCTACACCTGCAACGCTAAAGCCATAGCTGTGAATGTTTTCATCACTTTTAATATTGACATTTATCCTCCTGATCAAATAAGCATGTACAAGCATGTATGAATTAGAGGGTGAAAAAAAGAAAAAAAAAGCCTCATCATCTGTTCTCCTAAAGGTCTCCTGCTCCTGTTTCACTGCATCCCCTCTTGTTTTCCCTCCCTCTCTTCCTCTGGTTCCCAGTAGATGAAACATAACATGGTTTCTCATTATCAGCCAGACTCCTCCCTCTCTTTGACTGGTGCCGTCTCTGCTCCCTCCCTCTTGTGTGGAGAGCTCGGCGGTGAGAGTTAATCCCGGATTGCGCTGCCCTGCCGTCTGCATCCCGTCGTTGCTGGGAGAGCATGGCACGGCTCCAGGACCCCTGTGCTCACACAGGAGAGAAGTGAACGAATGAGAGAGACAGAGAGAGGGAGACAGGAGAGAGGTATAGCAGGGGCTGTTTCATGACTGTCAAAAGCCGCTTGAGCACTGCACTGCACGCTGAGTGCTGTTGAGTTTCAGTCACACACACTCTCACATAAACAAGAGAGGGGTGAGAAAGAAAGAAAAAGGGAAGGAAGGATGACGGCCGGTCTGTTGCAGCTGTGGGTACGAATGTGAAGAAAGAGGAAACCTCAGCCACATTCTGGGTTCAACCACATCGTAATCTCTCCGCTCACTGCTGTCGCATCCTCCTCATAGCTCACACTTAAGGATTATTAAACTTTTTTTTTTTTTTTTTTTTTGGATCTCCCGTTTGCACATTTGTAACTCTGTCACTCTCTGACATGGAGTCTCCCACCAAAGAGATCGAGGAGTTTGAAAGCACGTCCCTGAAGTACCTTCAGCCGGAACAGATTGAAAAGATTTGGCTCAGGCTCCGGGGATTGTGAGTATATCCACTTTTACTGTTTTCAACAAGTGTGTGAAACAATGCCGTGTGTGTGTGTGTGTCCTTCTGTGTATGTAAGCTTTTAAATAAATGTGTGAAATTATCTGTCATCAGTCAACCTAAAATAGTTTAATTAAGATAACTAAGATAAATTCCTGCAGCAAGGATACAGGAGAGAGCTAGTGCATCATAATAAAAGCATGACTTTGTTTACTAAGGTAAGACTCATAAAAAGTGAAGTGAAATTATGAAGGAGATTCAAAAAAAAAACATGGAGACCTTGGAGTTTCTCAAGACAATAACCTCTGAGCTCTTTCCTTAAAGCAACTGTATAATTTACTTTATCTGGCAGAAAGCAAGAAAAGGAGCACACATCACAGCCACTGATGTGTCAACCATGGCGGAGTAAATAAGGAGGGTGCATACTTGCAGCCTCATTGCAGAAAAATACACTCAATCAAGTCAGTTTAAGTACTTTTCTTACTTCAGTGAACCAAAGAAATGGATTCAGTGCTATTATCAAGACAAATCAGCTGTTGATGCCTTTACCTGTTTTCTTTGGTGAAACATGCAGTCAACACCTGTTGTAAAATGCTGACACAAGACAATGACAATGAATGTGGCCATGAATGGTCTAATGAGCATATTCTCGGCTCCTTCTCCTCACTCGCAGTATTTGACCTGTGTTCCCCTGCTCCTACACATCGTTGAATAACACAAAAATAACCTCCCAGGGTTTCACATTTGACATTTTCCCCCTCGTTTATTTTAGACCCCACTACTGTAACATTACTTTCTCACATCCGGCAAACCAATCAACACCTCTGTGACCAAAGGAAGCCCGACACGCTGTACATGCGAGTCGAAGTGGGAATTATCTTTTATCCATTTTTAGTTCTCATCATTCTTACTCAGCGGGGGGAGGAGACAGCGACGCAGCTGTAGGAGGGTTCTTTTTTTTTCCTCAATCTTCTGCAGTCAAGCAATCAGCATTCTTTCACTGACTCTCCTCCTCTCCGCTCACGTCCCACTAATTTGTTTATACTTACTTTCATGTCACAATATATCCATTGTTCCATGATCAATCACAGTTTCTCTCTCTGTCTCTTCTGTGTCAAAAGCTCCACCATCATCATCTGCCACATTTAGTTTCCTCGGTTGACTTCTTTGTCTTTTTCATTTGGTCACTGTCGTGATTCTGTGATCATAACCATCTGTTTTTATGGATAATTGATGGATAGTGAGTAGTGAATAATAGATTTGATAGTGAGATGAATGTAACATTTTTTTTTGTTGTTTTAAAATGTGTTTTATCATGGATATGCTGCAGTCTGCTGGGGGCTCTGAGGGCCCCTGTTGTGTGTCAGAGATCACATTAGCCTTTAATCTCACAAAGAGCCTCCATCTGAGGAGAGGGAGCTCGAACTGACAGGCAGCCCTCACAGATGTTGACGTGAAGCGTGTGTGTCTGTGTGTGTGCAACAGGGCGAGCTTGACCTCGTGCACGTGCTGCGTGTGGATGATATGGATTGGATGTGCGTTTGAGTGTGTATGTCGCAGCCTGGTGACATGTACTGTATGTGCTGCTGCCAGCTTATCCAAGGAGATTTGTTTGGCAGCTGTATGATTTGTGTGTGTGTGTGTGCTGGACGGCTATCACACACACTCTCTGGCACAGCGTTCTCCACAGAGTGCACCAATCATCCATGGATAGACAGCGAGGCATTAGCTTTGGACGGTTTTTCCCTCCGCTCAACTATCAATGACGCAGTCTGGAAACATCCCACTGATCAAGGCCTGAACACCATGTTTGCCTTTCATTACTTCCCTCTGACAAATTGCCCCTTTATGTTTTTGCATCGGTGAAGGAATTCCAATGGATTTCCATTAATAAATTAGATCACTGCGACAGACCGGCCTCTCGTTCACTGATTAATGGAAATCAATGAATTACTTAATCACTTGATCAACAGTCCAGAAACAGAAGGACCAACTCAGATTCGGTCCGAGGTAGAACAAACTGCCCCGATGACCACATCATTACACTGACATCTGATTTGTGAGGCCTGGGTAAAAAAAAAAAAACATAAATATTATATTTAAAAAGTAATTTACCCCATTCCAGGGAGTGTGCTTTATAACTTCATTGTAACCTGTATAATTACAATCATTCCTGAAAATTTCAAGACCCCTTTCAACCCACATCCTCATTATGCTGAGGACGTTGTATTAAAGCCGTCTAATTAGAAGAAGCTTTGTGTTGTTGACACACATGTGGAAGCAGAGCAAACTCAATGAGAGGGGGGATATAAATATCAATACTGTTTCTCCCTGACCTCCCAGTTTCCATTGTTATTTGTCCATATCCATTTGTGTCTACATGCTTTTGTTCTTTTCCTTTTGTTGTGCATCATTTAACTGTGTTTGGAAGGCCCAACACTCTTTTTGTCTATTTAATTTTAATCACTCAATGGAACCCATATGATTGATTTAATGTGAAGATGTCTTCCCCCCTCCCGTGCCCTCCTTGCTAATCTTGGGGGAGCTCTTAACATTTATTCACAGAATAAATTCCTTAGCTTGCAGTTTCACACTGAGCTCCAGGAAAGATTGATACAGAAAACGATTGAGAAACAAATCAAGCTGAGTGCTGTGAATTCTGCCTGACTGGAATTTAAATTCACGTCTGTAGTTCCCCTACACTCTATTACAAGTGCCCTACTGTAAGCCGGTGTGTGTATGAATTCAGCTATTAGAGGCATGCTGTTATCTCCTTATGGAGGTGTGGGTGTGTTTCAGGCCAAATGTTAGTATAAGTGGTAGTAGGTGTATTTCAATATATGTTTGTGGAAAGGTAAAGTAGTTGGGATGTCAGAGGGTGGAATGGTTTGATGAGTGTATGTGTGCATGTATTTAATGCAGATCATTAGGGCTCTTAAATCCCTTATCTGCATAAGCAATTATAAGAGTATATAACTAATGGTGAGCCTTTTCAGTAATTGTTGAACTTACTGTGTGTGTACAACTAAATATTATAACTGTTGCAAATGCTTTTATCCCAATATAACTGTTATATGAGTCACATTGACCCTCATGCAAGAAAAGTATTGTATTCATTTTATCCTAAACCACTTTTTTCTATGTTTTTTTTTTTTATCTGTGAGGTCAGACAAGCGCCGTCAGCACCTGTGGATAATTTAGCGCAAGTTTGTGAGATTTATTAATTTGCATAAATAACCTCCGTAAACTACTGTAGGATTCTAGCAGAGAATCATCCTGAAACTTCATTAAGACCCAGAGGAAGCTGTCAGAGTAACATAAATATGCCAACAACTACTGAACCGTATAAATTGTCCCAAAACAAGCAGAAATCATAAAACATGGACCTAAACTTCTTAGTAATCGATTTGGTGAATGGATTATTTTCCTCCAATTTTCCTCTTGAAAAAAAAAATAAATACATAAATGAGGCCTGTAATGACACGATGATTCACTCCACATCTCACAATTAAGTTTGTATCACAGCTTTTGACCCATGGTGCGATACAACCCACGAGCCAGCTTCCTCCAACTGCATGTCATGTGATGACCTTTTTATGGAGATTGACAAAACCAAAATCATGCAAAAAAATGCTGTAGGCGGGGAAAAAAAGCAATCACAAGCAAAGTTTTACAAACCCACAAAACAAATCTGCTGCTGCAAATATCAAAAAACACACAAACCTCCAACAAGTGCAAGAGAGAAACACTGCAAATTCACTCCACAGTCCACTTCAGTTGCACAAAAACAGCAGCATATCACAGCTTAAGTCACAGTCCATTTCCATTACCAAAAACCTGAATGAAAATATAGATGTGATAATGTGCAGCATAGAGCTTAAAAATGAAACAAAAGCAATCAATCACAAAGGTTTCAAAATTAGCAGTCGCCAGTGGTGACTACTTTTGACTCTGGCTGGTGAATGAAGTCGCCACTCTGAGGAATGAAAAAACAAACTGTGCAGTCCCAATAACTTAATTGATTTACTGCCAAACAATTCAAGATACCATGTCGTGTGAATCGAATGTGAAAATTACTGCTTTTGTTTTCTGTTTTGGATCTGGACTGAAGGATAAACAGGAATGTGACAGGGTGTCATGATTCTGCTTTTTACATCGTGAGACAGGTTCATGGCTCTGAGTAATGCAGTTCCGATACAATATCATTATGTACAGGATATATTTGTATTAGTTGTCTATTATCTTCTGTGGACAGAGGATGAGTTGGGTCCTAGCATAACTACGGTTCTTTTTTCTAGTTCAACAGAACAATAGTCCAAAGTTAAATAGTCATCCTAGAACACTTTAGTTTCATCAGCACACAAAGGTTGACTGTTGATCTTAATTACTTCCCTAACTCTGGCCAAACCTAATCATTGACAACTATTCTTCTCTGATGAGAAGTTAGAAGTCAACGAAGTTCACAACCATTTAAAACACCTCGTCATTCTTCAAAACAAAGCCACTTAATTATAATCATACATATTTCCCCATCACAAACTCCTCATTAATCTTTAGAGAATCTAATTTTGTGAATACAAGAAATTGTCATGAATCAGTATGTACAAGAGTTTCTTGCATGAGGCTCAGTGTATTTTATTCCTAATAAAATGTTAGTAACTAAAATATTTAAATCAATGCCTTAATGATGTCTAATATTTGTTTCCTCTGGTAGGCGGAAGTACAAGAAGACGTCCCAGAGGTAAGACTTGCTGCTGGGACTCTGGACCTCCCCCGTCGTCCTCCTCATCCTTTACCTTCTCCATCCTCTCATCCCTCATTCTTGTTCATCCCCGTCTTTTCACAACTCTTCTTCTTTGTTTGTATCTTTATTAATCATAATTACTTGCCTTGCAAAACACATTGTAACTATGAAAGTGTGATTTGAATAAAAGCTGTCATATTTATTGTTATAATGGTTATTATTATTATCCCTCCGTTTGTCCACCTTCCTTCCTGAGGACAGCGAGGTAAAGCTGAAGCTGTCACTTTATCACACTGACATGTGATCACAAACACTCTCACTCCCTCTTTGTCTCTTGTATTGATTGAAGTGTCTAGTCACAAACTCAATTATGAGGAGTTGTTTGGAAACCGTAGACAACTCACTGAATAACTCAAGTGCAATATACTTCAGTATGAAACTTTCATTTTTTAGTGTTGGAGATGCTCAGGGGAAATCAGGCTCTCCATTAACTGGGACTTAAATGCATTTATTGACATGCATGAAAGCAGCGATTAATTAATGCCCCTGAATGAGTGGAATGAATGTATGTTTAGAATATAGTTTTAATTATCATTTCTTAGAGATGTTTCTGTATTGATCTGAAACATGTCATCTATGTCCATTATTCTTTTCAGCTTTTCTGGTGAAAAGACACCAAAACACACAAACCGATTAAACAAATGCATCAAGAAAATGCTGCAGGAGAAAAATGCTGGAATCACACAAACCAAAGCAGAAGCAAAGACTTATGAAACAACAAAACAACTACAAAAGAAAAACGCTGCAAAGTTGCAGTCTGTCTCCGTTACCATAGAAACACGACACAGTGGGAGGTGTTGTCGTTCGGACCAGAGTGAAAACAATGTTGTGTTAATGCGAAAAAGCTTAAAAAACAAAAGCGATCAAAACCGACAAAAGCGATCATCAGATGTGAAAATGTTCACTTCTGTTTCATTTTTAAGCTTTTTCATGTTAACAAGTCTTTGTTTTCACTCCGAAGGCATGTTTCTCTCTTGCAGCTGTTTTGGGTGTTTGTTTAAAAGAAAACTCCAACTCAATGCCAAAGTCACAAGGCCACAAGCACAGGTCGAGGACGAGAGTTAGGATATTGGAAAGAACCCCATGTCTTTTAGATCGGAACGGCTGTGCAAAGCAGCATGAGATTTCCCAGGTTAGCTGGTTGGTGCAGTGCTTTTTTTTTTTTAAGTTATGCATGCCCCCCTACCCCGCCCGCCCCTCCCTTTTGCCTTTCTATCATGGTGTCTGATGAGAATCTGAATGATTGACTCACGACTTTATTTTAGGAAATTTCTGAAAATTACGAATTCAAAGAAAAATCATGTTGAAATCTGAAATCCTTTATATTATATTTTTCCTCAGAAGGGCAACATCAGCCAAGGAGGGCACAACAGCAGTTGCCCAGACAACCAGGGCCATATAGCTGCGCACGTCCATTGATTGCAGCATTTTCATCCTGCAGTGTTTTTTCATTGCATTTGTATTATATGTTGTTGTTTATTTGTGGTTTTGGTTTTGCAGAATTAATAGTTTGACTGTAGAAAAGTGACATCTGAGCAAATGACAAAAAAGCCTTGTGTTCCAATATTTAGAAATCAAAATAACCAAAAAAGGTTGACCAATATAATCTTTTGTGGCTAACTGTTAAACGACCCAGCTCTAACGTAATATAGTTTGTCTTAAAAGCAGAAATTTAGCATTTTTCACCCTGGACCCTATTTTCCTAACTCCACAGTCACACTTCACAGCAATGTGCTTTAATGGAGGCAGTTGGGGTATCAATGCCCTGCTGTGTTCGTCCTCTGTAAGTGTGATTTTCCACCTCTGTCAGGCTCATATTCTTAGCATAAAGTTGTGTTCACACCTAAAGAACACAATTCTCTTTCAAACCCCCTGGCAGCAGCTGTGCAGTGTGTGAGTCCTGTAGCTCTGCCACATGGTTGAGAAGCAAAAAGTGAAGAGAAAGCACATACCATCCATATTCACCACTCTGCAATGTGTGCAATTTGGCCATAATTTAAGTTTAAAAAAATCACAAAAGAAACTTTGTAACTAGCAAAAGTATACAGAGAAACAAAAAAGTTGACATAATATCACTCTGTTGTGTTGTCACTCTCTATTAGTCTAGGCCCGGTTGCCTGATATTACTCATAGCGCCTTTAAGAAGTGAATGTTTTCCAAAAAAGGTCTTTTACAAAATGTCACACAGGCCAGCATCTTTTCATAACTATAACACGAGCTGTTGCCAAAGCTCTAAATTGTTGCTGCCAGTGTATGTATCTCACAGCCATATGGCTCGATGACCAAAATTTCACCACGCTGTAATTCACACTATTGACAGCTTTTTTTCCTAGGCAACCAAGGGGCCTTGAACACAGTCACTGCCCACCTCATCCATTCACAGCCAATCAGAGAGGCTCATTAATGTTAATAATGCAGTAACACAACAACCGTTTGTTTCTAGAGCTGCAGAGAGAAGCTTGGAAGAGGAGATGAAACGATTTCATTCCATACTGGAATCTAGCTTCAAATAAAACCCAGGAAAAGTGGGTTTATATGGAACCTTTAACCAAAACTAAGCCAATTTCAATGCTTTGTAAACATGTACTTTTAGTATACATTTATCGATCATGAAAGCGCAAACTGAGACACCTGTCAGACAATTTCAGGATAAGAAACCCATGAGTTCACCAAAACTAATGATACAACAGTCCACCTCTCAATGCTTTTGCCTGAGGCCCTTCATACTGAAGACATACATATTTAATAGTGGGTCAAAAATATAGACTTTAATTTTAAAAATGGCTCAGTCATTTCATTAAACAGCTGACCAAGTTTAAGCAAAAGTTACTCAAACAGTAAATAGAGTGCATTCATTCCTATAATAAATAGTGCATTTGATCGGAATTATTATTATTATCAAATATTAGTATTGATTTGATCTAACATTCATGACAACAGGAAAATGCCCATGTCCATTCAACATGTCATACAGTATAGGTGACAACATGCAGATAAACCACAATCCAGACAATGTATTTGGTTTAATTGTGTAAAGTCAGTACATAGTAAAATTATCACTCGTCCACAAACAATGATCTAAATAAATATAGGTTTCTGGAGTGACGCTTGAATGCCGTTTCGTGGCATTTTCCTGCAAACTGTGCTGCACAGGTAGTAGACTAATCCAATGAAATGGTCCTCACGCTACCTAATAGCACAGTGTGTGTTCGTTTGGGGTGGTATAGAGCTAGCTGTTGGAAAATCCCTCTCCCTCACCCTCTCCGATCCTCTCTCTCTCTCTCTCTCTCTCTCTCTCTCTCTCTCTCTCTCTCTCTCTCCTCTCCTCTCTCTCTCTCTCTCTCTCTCTCTCTCTCTCTCTCTCTCTCTCTCTCTCTCTCTCTCTCTCTCTCTTCTCTCTCTCTCTCTCTCTCTCTCTCTCTTCTCTCTCTCTCTGCTGGGTGGGTGAGTTCCTGTGTGGA
>CM060461.1:10230286-10292786 GCA_030544235.1 Lepturacanthus savala
GCAAAACAATAACTCATATTTCCAAGTTGGTCTCTGAGGAAAATGATAAATCTGGTTGTCTTTGCATTAGTGGTGCGAAACAATAATTTCCAAAGGGGGTTTGCATTCGATTTATATTGTAGATATAGATTTATATTTTCCTGTAACTTCTTCACAAGAAAAATAAAACTCATTGTCCAAAACAGAAAGAAACTAGCAGAGGCACTCCAAGATTAAAAAAAAAAAAGCAAGAATAGAAGAATAAGAAGCACATGTGCTTATGCATTACGGCCATATTGGCCTCCTTTAGAGCAAAAACACGGAGTAGAACAAAGTTTGAAATGGATGTGACAACTAGTAAATTACACTAATTAACACTTTACACTAAAGAGAATAAGAGAGAGAGAGAGAGAGAGAAGGCAATACATTTCTATTTGTTTTTCCTTTTGAAATTTATACCTCTTTTCTTGGAGTGCCTCTGCTGGTTTCTTTCTTTTGGGGATTCTGATTTCACCCATATCAGAAGAGCATGTGAGGATAACTTTGAAGTCTCTGTAAGCCCCTTTGTGTTTTCTCAGAAAACTGTTCTGCTGCTAGTGACAAAGAATATACCACCTACTGATATAGAAATTGACAGATTCAAATTACTCAGAACTAGACAGATGTAATTTTTCTGCTGTATGAAACTGCAAGACCAGCAGTAGTTATTTTCTCTTCTTATTATGGGACGATAAGAATTCTCAACAGTGGAAAACACCAGGTCTTGTCTTCTTTTCTAGGAATTTGGAAAGTTTAGCAACCTGTATGGAATTTACATCATAAAATAAAGAAAAAAATAGATGAGTCCTGAGATACAATCTAATAAAAAGGTAAACACACTGAAACTCCTAATAAATATTAAGATAGCATTTGATTCTTCGCTTGCATGTAACTAGGGCCTCCTCAGATGTGATTGCTCAACACTACTCGCACAAACAGCGAATGACATTGCTTCTGGTTGCAAAATAATTGTCACTCGCCTACAGATTCTACATCACCTGCAAAATCAGTTTATACAGATTGGCTAATGTTATTTCTAATATAATATTTCTGCAGAATGCTTCAAACAGCCACAAGTCTTCATTTTTGCAGCAAAAATTTACACAATTAAATAAAATATTTTCATTAAACAATTAACTGAATACAAATCTAAATCAAACCATTTTACAGTCTTTTTTGGTGTTGTGGTATGGCTAGGAGGACATGAGGTTTTAGGTGCATCTCAGTATTTCTGAAATCTGGGCAACTACAGGATAGACCATTTACTTTATGCGGATTAAGAAGAGAAGTGAGAATCTGCAGATTCTTGGCTAAGCGCTGAATGAAAAAGTGATATTACATCTCTTGTAGCTCCTCTGCATACTATAGGAGGACACTAATTTCACAGAGTGAATGAAGAAAATCAGCACATTGGCAGAGGAGGAAAAAAAGAGCAGGGCAATAACGAGGAGCATAGAGAGTCACAAGGGAAAATTGAACGTTGGTTAATGTCAGTAATCAGGGAGCAGATCACCCAGCACTGGCTGCCTTTCAAGAACAGCCCATTAGATGCCATTACCCCAGCCTCCCTGCCTCTCTTTTCTGTGGTTTAGGGCCAATTGTCAGTCACCAGGGCTATTGGGCTATTTATTGCCGACGATTCATTTGGGAAAACAGTGCAAAATTGTTTTTGGTTTCACATTTGGATTAGCTGGACACTCGAATAAATACAGTCATGCCTCGTGAAACAAAAAAACAACTTCTTGGGCAACAAGGAGAAGAAATTACATTTACAATAAAAAAGTAGTAATTAGAAGCATAGGTTCAATCACTTCATGCTCACTCAGGGCAACACAATCTCATTTTAAACATTGATTATCAATACAAATCAGCACTGCTTGTTTGGCTGGAGATGCATTTGTAGTTATACAAAAGGGGTAAAAAAAATAAGTATTATGTATCTTTCCACATGTAAAGAACTTATATATGAGGATATATGTGCATACATGAAACCTATATACAGCATACATGCACATATATGATAATATATATGCAGCAATTTTAAATCATATGTGGATATAAATGCCACATATGGACCAAAGTGAGCTTTATATCCATATATACTCCCTATATGTGCATTTGTTCAATGCATTCACTGAGTAAATGCATTGAACAAATTAATGATTGGATGTGCCATAACTTTCTCCAATTAAGCAAAGATAAAAAAAGAGGTAATTGTTTTTGGAGCCAAGGCCAAACCAAGCTAGAAATCTGGGTGTAGTTATGGACTCAGACTTGAATTTCAATAGTCACATAAAAAACATTACAAAGTCAGCCTACTACCACCTGAAGAATATATCAAGGATTAAAGGCCTTATGTCTCAGCAAGATTTGGAAAAGCTTGTCCATGCTTTTATTTTCAGTAGACTAGACTACTGCAATGGGGTCTTTACAGGCTTCTCTAAAAAGTCAATCAGACAGCTGCAGCTGATTCAAAATGCTGCCGCTCGAGTCCTGACTAGGACTAAAAAAGTAGACCATATCACTCCAGTTCTAAGGTCCTTGCACTGGCTTCCTGTCTGCCAAAGAATTCACTTTAAAATACTCTTACTGGTTTATAAAGCCCTGAATGGTCTAGGGCCTAGGTATATTGCAGATCTGCTGATCTCTTATGAACCATCCAGACCTCTTAGATCATCTGGATCAGGTCTGCTCTCTGTTCCTAGAGTCAGAACTAAACATGGAGAAGCAGCGTTCAGTTTCTATGCCCCACAGATCTGGAATAAACTCCCAGAGACCTGCAGGTCTGCCGCAACTCTCACTGCTTTTAAATCACAGTTGAAGACTTTTCTGTTCATTGCTGCCTACTGCTAATATCATTCTTAATTACTCTACACTGTACTGTAACTTGTTCCTGATTTTTTTTTATTTCAAAGTTATAAATTTTAATTCTTAATTTTTTTTCATTATTTTAATCAACTGTTTTAAATTGTATTGTTTTCATTTAAAATTTTAAAATTTTATTTTTATTTTAATCAACTGTTTTAAATTGTATCTTGATGCTTTTAATGTTTTATGTAAAGCACTTTGAATTACCTTATTGTTGAAATGTGCTATACAAATAAACTTGCCTTGCCTTGCCATACAAGATACAGTATGTCTCCTATTTAGCTCATATACCCAGTGGCAGGTTCTGGTTATACCTATTGTATCTCATATCTCACTTTGGCAACTGTCATACATGATTCCTAGATCATATTTTTATTATCAAGGTAATAACTGCATATTTGTCTCAAGTCCCTTAAGAAAAAATAAATAACTTATTAATGTGCGAACATTTGTGTATTCTTGAGATTAGTCCAAACATTTTTAGAGACAGACACTTGTCAAGCCAGTCGACCAGTAGAGGTGTGAAAGATAAACCGAAAAAATTGTAGCTTTGATGATCTCAAGATCATGTTGCCTGAAACCTTTGACTGTGTCTGTAATTTTTGGAAGGAACTGAAAAAAGCTGAGGAGCACTCCCACATGGATAGAAAATATATAAACATATAGGTTTTAAATATATGTGACATATAAATTACATTTTCACTCTATGAAATGTGCATCTTTGGCCATGTATCTACAGTAATATAGGAAAACATATAATTTTATATGTCACAAATAAAACCTACAGAGTAATACTTAAAGAGTTAATTTTAATACTACTAGTGTTAAATAGCTAATTACCTCTTTAAGTGTTATAATAGCTGGAGATTTTACTGTGTTTACTGGTTCTTTCTATGTGGGTTATCCTACTTAACCAGTGTCGCCAATTCCTCATTCAGTCTTTGGGGGATTTAAGCAGACATCAGACAAAGGCGAAGCTCAAGACCTCAATTTAAGCCATGAATGACTCACTGTTTCTTGCTGTTTTCTATTTGTGGTGATGAATTGTAGAGTTGTTGTTTTTGTGGGATTTGAGTGTAACGCTGCCACATGTCACATTAAACCTGCTATTTTTAGGTGTGGAAGCACCTTCCTCTCTTCACCCCATCCCTTCTCCTCTCTCCTACTACCTGATTAGAGGGGTAATTGCTCGGTTGAAACACATCTCACAGCTTCGGCTAATTACATTGCTCTCAACCAATCTTTTTTCCTTTTTCTTTCCCAGTTTTCAGTCCCCTACACTCCGCATCAGGTGCTCCTTTCTTTTCTGAGGTAACCACCTCAGTTAGCGTTATTCACAGTGCATCACAGTTTTGGTAGACACACAGGTGTTCAGAGGCACCCTTTAGTTTTTTGCATCAGTACACATGCACAAACTAAAAACATAGGGAGAAAAACATTCTCATATACACAATACCTTCATATAATTTACACGCAGACATACAAATATTTATGAGGCATACAATACGCCCATGCAACATCTGTATATGCGCACAGATTCACAAACAGCTGCTTGAATACACTTCAGTGTGAGGATTTTTGTTCAAGCCACAAAATGCCCTCAATAGCTGCACGTCATGGGGCTCATCATTTTTAAATAAAATCGATATTTTTTTTTCTTTGCTTATCTCAGAGTGGCAGCTTAAGAGTCGCATATGCTGCATTTCCACCTGTGGCAAAGGGCTTCACTGATTATTTTCTCCCTCTGTCTACTTTACAAAAGGCATTATTGAGCAGGGTATTGCCGCCTAATTATTGATTATGAAGCCTAAATGACAGGCTTTTATCCTAAATTGAGGCCACGGGAAAAATGAGAACATAAACCTCAAAACGCCAGCCCCAGCTCACGAGGCTTCCCCCCTCTGTGCTTCCTGCACCAGATAAATTGCAGATTTATGGTGCAGATTGTCTCCTTAATCTCGTTGTTTATATCCACTCTTCTTCCAACCCCCCTGCCGCTCTATCCCACCGCTACCTTGGTCCCTGCTGTTTGTCCAAATGGAATTTACCCCAGGACAGAGGCAGGTAGATGGAGAGATAGCGAAGGAATGTGAAACTGTTTTTCTATACATTTGGTCACAGTGTGTGATAAAGAGAAACTCTGGGCATCCTTTAGTGTGTATATATATATATATATATATATATATATATATATATATATATATATATATATATATATATATGCGCCGAGTGTGTACTCGTGTGTACTCGTTTGTGATGCCAGGCAGCCATCTGTGTGTATGTTTGTGTGCCTTGTGTGTTTTTCTTTCCATTCATCTATCACCTACACATCATTTATCTTAGGCTTACTCGGTCACTAATGTTCTAGTGGGAGACACAGGCCTCAAATAAAGCACATTCAAAAACCTTCTGTGCCCACAGCCTCTGTTATAACCAATGTGAAGGGCTGTATCCTCAAAATGGGCTTTTCTTGCTAAAGGAGGAGAATGGATGAAACATATATGAGCAATGCTGATGTGTACTGAGCTTTACTTCAGATGTATACTGTGCAGGAACCTGTATGATTCTAGATGCTGCCTCTGCATTTTATCAACATTTTGAAACCGCTCAACCATTGAAAAGGTGATAACGCTTCTGATATCAGGAAAAGCTAATTAGTTTTTGCTGGTGGTTGGATGAGTCCAATGGAAGAATAAGTGAGACAAATATTGATTATCTTTCACATACACAAGTAGTGACTTTTAACCATCAGTATCATTAAATTCATGTAAAAGTCCTGTTCTCAGTAGGAGGTTGACAGAGTGGATTAGAGTGGGGGAAAAAGCACCAGACTCCATCCCACCCTGCTGACCAGCTCCCCAGAGCTCCGGGTGTGTCCCGTAGGACAAGCACGCAGCTGTAGCTGCTGCTGTCTCTCTCACTGAAGAAGAGAGTAATCATTTCTGAGCTTTATAGAGAAAATGAAATAAAGAAATATAGAGTTTTTTAGGTACTCTGCCCCACTAGATGAATAAAAAGATTGCTTGTGGAAACGTGAAATGATTTTAAATGAACATTACTGGTAAATGTAGTGAAGCTAGAAGCGTACTCCACACGACTGTGCAAAATCTGTCCAATAATTTACATAGGTAAATAAATACTGAAGCAAAACACGCATATAAGATATGGATCAGGATTTTGCCTGTGTGTCCTGTCATGGTGTCCACTCCTTTTTTGCCACTTGCTGGCATTCAACAAAAATGTCTGGTAATTAGAGTGGATCTAACTAGACAGGCACTCTGATCATATTCCTATCGGCATGTCACTGAGGAAAATCAAAAATAGCTAATTAAATGCAGTCACTGATTATTACTAATGTTACTTTTAGCCTTGTATGCCTACGGTTGGATGGTAGCCAGGTTGATAATGGCTTGACTATTGATGTGGAGCTTTGCTGCTTGTTTCTGCTGTTATGTTAACACCAGACTGTGACAGATTTAGATTTGCAAAGTGAAACATGCTATTTGTCACTTGGCAGAAAGCTCTTTTGTCAAATACTAAAGATGAATAAACACCTCTGCTGTGGGACACTGTTTTCCATCACAGTCTTTTTTTTGTGCTCTTTTGGACACACTGTACTAAACATCCTTTCCAGAAAATAAACCTTCAGTACGGTAGTTCACTGTTCCACAGTCAGAGCCATGGCAGGTTCATGTCTCTTTATACGCATGGTTTGCCTTAACATCTGTTACACATATTGTACACTTCCTTAAATGGTTTTTAAATTAAGCCCTATAGTACAAGAGACAGTATGTTTTAGCTTTTATTCTACTCTTGAATTATGTGAGTTGAATAATGAGTTATGATTAATACATGATGATGATTAATGCTGAAGGGGGGTATTTTTATGAATGAATGCATTGAATGAAGTATGTATATTCACAAAAAGATGATCTGTTGCTACAGAAAGCCAAAAGTGTATGTGTATGTTTTAAGCCAGCTCCAGGTTCAGGGGGATGGTCATGTGACTTTGATATCAACAAACTTAGGACCATCCTCTCTGGTTTTAAATACCTATTGAAGCCTCTTAGATGAGAGGTGAAACATCTTCAAACAAGTTAAGAAGTCCAGTTGCTTTTTTCTACAACTCCACAAGGAATCATCACTGTGCTCTATACATACAATATGGTACAATAAATAAGAATCACAATGTACAGCAATAGACCACAAAAAAGACAAGGAGTTGCACAAGTTTATTCCAACTGCCAACAAACTCATTCTTTCTGAGACTTCCTTTCCTTGTCCAACAATCTGAAGTAAATAAGGAGTTATCAGGCTAGTGTCAAAGACATGAACACTGAGAGAAGCCACCGGTGAACTCAAAAATCCCTTTGTCTCCCCACTACTGTTTGTTCCTGCTCAACATAATTCAACTTAATTGAGTCATAAATAAATGCATGTTTTGGCAGCCTCAGTGTTTGGCGGAGACTTTTACTGGCTCGGTTTAGGTTTGGTGATATAACAACTTCTCATATTTTCCTACTACTTTTGGCAGACTTATATTTCCAAGAGGAATATGACACAAGGATCCTATACTTTGTTGACTTATTAGTTACTGAAATCAGGATACAGTTAGATGACTGGTATAAAAACATCTATACCTGTCTCTCTGACCATTTCACATGGTCAGAGAGACTTTATACTGCATTATAAAGTAGTCCTACAAAGTACAAACACATCAATAGTTAAAAGCTCAATGGTTTGGGTTTTTATTTTTGCACTCACACTAATTTATCAGGTGTGAAGACAAAACCTAATCCTCAGAGTGCTTGGTGTTAGTAAAAATCCATACCAACAGGAGTACAAAACACTGTCTAGCTTTCAGGGTGTTTTCACAAATAGTCCTTTTTAAATGAACCAAACTCAGTCCTCTTAGGCTGTTTTCATACTTGGGCCTTTTCAGCCCTCAAACCAAACTTAGACCTATGACTCAGCATTTTTTGTGCATATGTGAACAATCCAACAGGATTCAGACCTTTTTGTTTAATTATTTTATGAGGTTCATTAAGTCTTCAATTATAGTATGACTAGTTACTAATACACAAAGTGAACCAATTGGTTTGCTTCAGAGGGGTCTGAATTATTTGTTGTTCACAAATGTGGAAAAAATGTTAACTAATTGCTTTGAGTTCATTTGGAGGGATGTAAGTAACCAAGTATTGCCACAGTCTTTTAAAAGCTAAAAGATGTTAACTTTTAGCTTTTAAAAGACTGCAGCAACTGTTACATTTTTAACCAACAACATAAGCAGCAGTGTGAATAAGAAAACAGGCTATTTGTGCAAATGAATAAACATAAACCTAAGGTACAGTAATAGCCAGACATTCAAGCTGCAATACACAACATGAAGATGGCTGTAAAAGGTCACAGACCAGTCCACTGGGAGTACATGGGATTTTTATTCAATTCAAATAGAAAAATCCAAACCCAAAAATATTTTACCACTTACCATTAATACAATTGTGTGAAATACTTCTGGGGTTTGTCTTTCTGTACACCTTTTTGTTTATTCATCTTATTGATTCCCTGTGTCACCTACACGACTCCAGACACACTTGAGAATAGGCCTCAAATTCTTCCTCTCTTTACCTAAATATTCATAACCCAAACAACTATCTGTTGACCGTATAGGTCGACAGCACATAATAGGATACAACTATGTACCTGGCTGTATGGTACAGTGATAAATGTGTAGTTATATAAAGTATGTTACCCAAGTACAAATAAATAACACTGTCTTAACGTTTTATATTAAATTAATCATGTATGAAAGGATGTGTATGTGTGTGTGTGTGTGTGTGTGCGTGTGTGTGTGCATGTACATTGTGTGAAGGGGTACAATGCCAAATATAGTGCACTCTGATGTCGTTTTTGTCCAGAGGTTGAAGGACAACCCAGTGATGACCTCACTCACCACATCTACCGTGCATCGCTTTTCAGCTTTTATTGATCCATCTCTGTCAGTGTGGGTGACAAGGACAACGACAGGGACAGCAGCGTTATCATACTGATTCCTAATCTCTTTGTTTCTCCTTGTCTCTGCCTCTCTGTTTTATTTACAATTACCAACCTGATTTACCTCTTAAGTGGGGGCTCAATAAACATATCGTTAACCTCATAGCATAATTATGCTTGTGAGGCGGACAATATCTGTTCCCTAATAACATTACAAGGTAATTCAGCCTAAGAGGATAGGACGCTGTATTTGCAATATAGCCTTTGTTTCTGTGTTAGTGCACCTGCTCTCATTGTCAAAATAACACTGAGGCATCTATAGTTGGCTATCAGTCTGGATTGCTGCAGTAATAATCTCTGATAGAGTAGCATACTCTATCTGTTATTAGGCTGCTGCTCTGGCTTAGACTCAACCGGCTAATCAAGTTGAAAGCACTCTTTTCTCTACCTCTCCTATTTCATTAAGTTAGCTCTCTGGCCTGTGTGTGTGTATGTGTGAATGTGTGTGTGTGTGTGTGTGTGTGTGTGTGTGTGTGACCACCATAGGTCATCTACGTCAGTCTTTGCTTGAATTTTATGTCCACCTTAAGGTTACAGTATGTCAACCCAGCTCCAGGTTTTAACCTACACATCTGTACCCTGTGGAGGCTTTTGCGCCTTTATTCTATTATACAATATTAAGATACTGATTACAATCCAATATGCTTAATGCTCACAGAAGCATCTTTCTTTGTAGTAGAAAGTGAGCAGGAGGACATAATGGAGACAAAGTGATACCAGTGAACATTATGAAGTGGAATGAAGTGAAAGTGCTGCTCTCAGGCTAGTGAGAAGGATGAGAGGGTTGAGGCAATATATTTGCCAGATGACCATGGTGCCTTATTATTTAACTGTCTGAAATATAGCAACTCATCCTCAGTCTAGAGGCCTGTGAGACTTTTCTCACGTCTGGGACATAATAAAGACTTTAAACCGTCGAAGTAGATGTTTTAGCACAAGTATCACACAGCATTTTTACTGAATTTAGTGAAAAGAGGGATGGAATGTGATGGAATTCTCAGATTATGCAGATGGAAGATTATAGTCTATCACAGTATTTAATTCATACTAAATGTGTTACAAACAGTCCATAATGATTATCCTAAGAATAGATAACAGAGCGCACATTCTAAAAATGAAATCGTATTTCATTTGTATTTATTAGGACAATGGATTTGTTTAAACAACAAAAAGAGTATTTTTATAGCGAGGCTGTTCAAATTTGTTGGAGCAGACTTTCCTTCATGAGGCTTTTAAATCTTTCAGCCAAGACAACAACATCCCCCCTCTAGCACTTTGAGAAACTCTGCAGCAATAATGACACACTTTGCTGACACATTGAGACCCAGTGCCAAAACATAAAGGTACTCGCAGATAATGACACCCCTTATATTGGCTTGTCAGAAACAGATTGGTGACCTCTGCCATAATCTTTTCATTCTGCTTTTCAAATATGAGCACTCTCTGACAACCCACGTTCAGACAAACAACCAGGAGGAGACATTTATAATGGAAACAAACAGCTTAAAGACATGCCATCAATAAATAATAAATAATAAACCGATAAAGGTAATACCAACAGGTAGGTGAGTGGGAAGGAAGACTTACAGGAATATCTGTGGCCATAATGACAAACTGCTGGTCAAATATCATCTTAACTGACCCTATAGAAAGCTTTCAGTCACTTGGCTGCAGAGCTAACGTTTGAGAACATGGTGTCAAGGACTGACAAGACGAGCTGCCACTCAGCCCCAAATGTCCAGATATGTGATCAAGAGATCGACTTGATGCGGTACTATAAGTGGAGGTTTCAGACAACTTACTGATATTATCAGATGTCAGTCATTAACTCAGTCATTAACCGATCTCTATCTAGCTACAATAACAGGGAGGATGTTCAATCTCGGGTCTGCTAACCCTAGATTGTTTAGTGGCTGGCAGACTGTAGGGAAAGAGACATACAGCAAATGGTCCGGTCAGCTGGGAATCGAACCAGGGACTTGTTGCTCAGGGCAGTTGCACTCATGTGGTACAAAATACTCAGTTTGTGTTCTCTCTGTTACTAGTAAAGCTCTCCAAGTTGTCTTCACTTTACATTTCCATTTATTAAACTCCCCCGATCGGTTGTTACTGTTCAGAGATTTTGAGTTTTCCTGTGCCCACATTGAACAGATAGGGTGAAAAAAAAAATCCATATTAAAACCATTAGCCTCGCAGTAGAATTTCGCAATGACCTGCTGCTGGCATCGAGTTTGCCGCTAAGCTAATCAGTCTCAAGAAGGTTCCTAAAAATAACATTTGATTGTAAGACCAGAGTTTTAATTGCTGTACAGTAATGATATCTAATTGTAGAACGTGAGTATGTTGTATTGTTGTCTGCTTCTTTTAACCTTTAATTAGTTCCAAGGTTTTCCATGTATTGCTATTCTGTTTTCAGCAACTCCTTATGTAATATTATCGTGATTACACATATTTGACTTTGGATGCTTGGATGCCTGCCTGATATTTCCGAATTGTTTCTAGAGTCGGCTGCATTATTGAAACAGCTAGGGGTTGAAATGGTTTGCTCCAGGGCTCAGTGGTGCAAGTCTGGTTATGAGAAAACCTTTTTTTGCCCTTTTTTTGGGAAAACGTTGCAGGGATTTGATTCACTGCAACGTACACCTTCGAAATTGCTTTTGCAAACTCTACCACTGCCTGGAGGTTCACAACTTTATTAGTGTATGTGTGTGTGTGTGTGTGTCTTTGCACTTCCTGTAGCCGTCATTTCAAATTAAAACTCGTCCATCATTCTATACACGGTCCGGCCGTATACTAAGTTTCGACTTAGCGGTCGATCGCTGGAGGGGAAATCAGGGAGGAGATTTATTTGTGAGGTTAGAGACACAATTCTGTTCATACTGTTTATTGTGATTGGTTTTAATTCCTGTGTATTATAGTTCTTAGAATCACTCAATAAATTATAAATACATTTTTTTGTAGTTCCCTTAACAGAAAAACATTTTGTCAGTGTGTGAGTACATACTGTTCTGACACATATGGCACAAGGACAAGGTGTCATCCTGTCCATATAGTGGATGATATACTGGAGGGACACGGATGTTCCATGACTGCGTATGTTCATCCTTTCCCTAGTGTGAAACGTTGGAGTGACAGGAGTTGTACAACTCCTCAGTGAGGTCAATTAGTGCAGTCGGGTTGTTTCGTGTCAGGCCACTGCACTTTGATTACACACCAGGATTCTGTAATTTTAAATATTCAACTGCCTGTTCACTTTTAACAGACCTGAGTTGCTGTGCAGTAGTGTGTTGAATGTTTGATAGAGCTGCGTCACTCTGCTGGCTTTGCTAATCAAGTATAACACAGGGAATAACACAAGCATATTATCGGGCTGCTGCAGTAGCTTTTCAAACTATTTATGCAAATGTGAACTACATGTTGCCTTGCCGTGGTGATTTTAGATAAGTGATTTCACCTCCTTCATTTCCTGCAAACAGAAGTCGTAGAGAGTTTTTAAGGTCAGAAATAAGATTTATACCGATAAAATCTGTCTCTTAGGTTTAGTATATTAAAGGAAGTTCATGTTTCGGTATACTGTTAACTCATTTCTCAAGTTGAATGATTTCCACCCTTAAAACCACTGATTTGATTGGCAGATAGAGGGTGTCATGCAGTCATTGTTTTTGAGGGGACATAGTCAATATATGCAAAACCAAGAGGTTATGAATAACTATCTGTTTGGTTTCAATGTTAATGATCAAACCATCCACTATATTGCATTTATTTGCAATATTGACCAAGACAATTTTAGAGAAAAAACTTGAAACTTATAAATTTGACACTTGCTGAAAAAACACAATTGATATATGGTTTCATCAGTGTTTCAAAATAATAGTTTGGAATTTGGATGAAGGGGCAGTTGCATAATTAACAAAACATTATTTTATTATTATTATTATTTTTACTTGCATCTTTTTATATGAAAAGTTAAAATACAAATAAAGCCTGACTGATCGATTGGCTGAACAGGATAAGATGTACTATATAAAGTGTGCATTAAGAACAGCTGTTAATGGATGGCCCATCCTATGTGAGCTTATATACTACACTTTCCTATTGTATTAATGGCCTACTTTCTGAAATACACAGTTTGAAAGCATGTTGAACATGCATAGTGTCTCCTACAGCAGCTATGTAGCTGATCCCTATGATTTGAAATAATAGGTTTGTTACAGGAGGTTTCAGAACACTCCTTTTTACATAATGTGTGACTCAAATCCTTTTCCGTGCTGTTATTGACGACTCAAACGAAAGGCGGACAATAGTACACTCATTAATGAGTCCATTAGATCCTTAATTATGCCATACTGCCATGGCGTCTACGTTCCAGTGAGCTCGCAATTTTACCATAAGTTAATTTGCTTCTATTTGACCTCCTCTCCTCGCTACCCATTTTTCCTCTCTACTAATTAATGGTGTGAGTCAGGAAAGGCAGTAGCCTATTAATTGGACTCATCTTCTTTTTCTTGCATGTTTGGTGGCTTATATTTCCTAGTGATCATATTTTTTGCAGATTCCACCTTGAGAAAGAAAACAGATGCAGGCTTGTTCTGTACTTTACTTTATGGGAAAGTCCAGCTGATAAAAAGTGCCAACCGCAGTCCATTTATCTGTTAGCTGCATCTGTGCATGCTGTTCTTTTCCAACTGCAACCTTTATCTGATCATAATTTCACATTTTAACCAGAGATAAACCACACACTGTGCATGTGCATTTCTTAGACATACTTTTAGCATTTTCCAAGTGTATGGATTTCCTGCAGTTCTGTCTGCACTGCAGTGTGTTACACTATAAGGTAAGGCAGCTCTCAGAGTTTCCCTTTTTGGCTGCTGGCCACACTTTTGTATGCTTTAGTGAATGTTACCTTTGTTAACAATGTAATTCTGTCACATGAGGACTAGGTAAAGCTGTTAAACAGAAACACCCCCACACAAATTACAGGTAGACCGAATTTGATGTTCCTCTGACGCAGTGTTTACAGTTGTCCTGCTGTAATTTTGCTTGTCTGCAGACTGAATACGCTCCGTTAAGCTGTTGGCTTTGTTTTATTTCCCTGCAGAACAAATGACTTCCCCAAAAGTTACAAATTGCTTACTGGGATTAATGGAAAAGTAGTGTGGATTTAGCCAAAACACAAATACACACACACATTACAAGCTCAGGCATACACTAATATATATATATATATATATATATATATATATATATATACACACACACACACACACACACACACACACACACACACACACACACACACACACACACACACATCAGGGCCATTGATCATTAGGATTTTTTGTCATCCCCATACAGCAATAAAAGCCAAAAGCAACACATTTTTCCTAAAACTGATATGAGGTATATACTCACATCAGATGTGATGAGGGGGGACATGATGAGGGGGGACATGATGTCCCCCGACTTCTGCTTTGAGGCCTTGGGATCATTTGAACATTTTTTTGGTTTTAAGATGAGGATCTAATGGGCATTGACTCACTTGCCAGCGGTGTGGAGATATTTTAATGTGTTGGAGAGTGAGAATAGAATTGCAGTTTGCAACAAGTGTTCAACCAAATTATCGAGAGGGGGTTTCTCTGCAAAGAACTTTAGCAGTACTGCTTTCATTTCATTATTTCATTATTTATAAGCCAAACTGGACAGCACAGTACAAGAGAGAGAGATGGCTGCAGCAGCTAAAAGGAAAGGTGGTCACAGCGGGGCCACTCTGTCTCTGACCAACATTTTTTAAAAGTGAAAATGGTTTGCCAAAGCAAATAGAATCATAAAGAAGGTCACAGAGTTCATGGCTTGGGATGATCAACTGTTTTGTGTAGTTTAGTTTTATAGACGACGTTGGCTTCTAGAGGCTTGCGGAGCACATTGAGCCTCGATACATGATACTGAAGGGGCAGTATTTCTGGGAGGTGTGTTTACTGAAGATGTTTTTCTTCAAATCTTCAGTTTAAATTTATTCTAGATTATTTTTGCAATATTAAAAAACAGCAATTGATATTCATCATTCGGCCAATGTTCAATATTATTGGGCTTCAGCCACAAATTTTCATTTTGGTGCATCCCTAGTTAAATGATCTGTAAAATACCTGACGTGACTGTAAAAATGTCCAGTTAAAATGTTAAATTGTGTGCTCTCAAACACTGCTTTCCTGCTGCTTGTGCAACTTTTCATGCAGCCAAATTATCTCACTATCCACTCAACCCTCCACATCCAAATGCAGACATTTTCCACCATTTAATCATTCTCATTGCTTCCATTTCACACATTTTGGAAGTTTTATTGAAGCCTACTAGACTATCCTGTACATTCAGAAATGGCACTAAACCATACCGGAGTGACACCGATGGGCGTGACAAAATGGAAACATTCAAAGCCGTGGGAATGAGAACCATCTACTGGGGAGAGGTTGTACTTGAATTACGATTCTTGGATTGCAGTCAGATTTGATGGTGCTTTATTTCGCATGGAGCTTGGAAATGCATGCAGAGTTAAGCAGGACGATAAAAGCCCATATGGCAGATGAATGTGTCAACCTTTTAAAATGATGACTTGGCTACTGGTAAATCAAACACCCACCCTCTGCTGCTGCCAAATGGCCCATTGCTGAAGAGGGTTTTCTTACAGCTTTGTGTCTTTATGTACACAGAAATGTGAATATGGACACAGGAAAAGATGAGCACACACAAGTGTTTTAATGCCATCCTCTCTGTAAAGTTTTGAAATAATATTCAATACATTTCATTAAAATGGTTCAGATCGCTGACCTGGTTGATGTGTATGTCCAGGAGACTTTGAACAATTTCACACAACATTTACTTTAGCAAACTGAATGCTGGACGACTGAATTCAATCTGAAAAACTCTGAATACATCCTGCTCATAAAGCTGCCCAAGGCAACCTTTAACAATATGAGCTCTAAATGTCAGCAGAATTTAAATATGCTTGAACTTCTTAACATATATTGCAGTGTGAAATGTAACCGCTGCCCCAGACAAAGATTTTCCTGGTTTCAAGTTACGGCCAACTACTTTATGATAATAATTAAATTATATATATAACAAATACAATATTAATATCTTTAACTACTGTTATAAAATTGATTGTGTAATTCAAGCATAATTTCTTATCTTTCTCACCGTGTATCATTTTTCTCATTTACTTTCAATGTGACTTTACCAAAGTTGGGAAAAGATGCTATTGCTGATCATGTTAAGTGGCTGAAGAATTGCTTTTCTTTCTGCTTAAATGTGTCTTTGAGTGACGTCTGCCTTGCCTTTTGTGAGAGCCAACATTAAGGTTTCCTGCAGATGTGGAAAAGGACACAGATCTTAGTTTCATGCATTCTTCAAATTCTAGGACATGTTTTTGGCAGAGGTGGTGAAGCAAATTGCTCGTGTTGCCTCCTGCAGCTACAACTTCATCTCAACAACATTTACAGATTATGATTGTTTGAGCATCACATTTATTAAAGCTGAAGTTTGTACGTATTGGGATATATAAAAAATTCATATAATGTAAGTTAGACTTTAGTTTAAGTTCTTTTCTATATTTCTAATCCAAAATCCATGAAAACTTGGCCAACTAAAGACTCTTTTTGTTGACTTAATGTTCAGGTGACTGTTAGGAGGTAGCCATATTGAAATGAGCAAACAGTCTGTTATCTTCATTGGCCCACCTGTCAAAAAGACTTCTAACCATCAAACCAGACAGACGTCTGTTTTTATTTCAGCAAAGAGGAAGAATGTTCAGCATCTGAATGAGGCCACCCTTCTTTGCCCTCAGAATCCACTTTAGATATTTCCATTTTTTTTTTGACACAAAATCCTGCCTGGAGCAAACAGTTCATATACCAGACAGCTGCATCAAAGGCTGTAAAAAACCTTTGTAGACGTCCATAGCGCTGACGTCTATCACAAGTAGTCTGTTGCGTTAAAATGTAAAATGTAAACCACTGAATTTTTTACACCTTCTACAATCTGAACAAATGAATTTTCTGGTGCTTCTAGAGATTTTTTTTTAATTCTGGTGCATTTGATTGGCAGACTTTGACATGAGTGGGCTACATTCAGCCAACCACTGATCTTTTTTAAGGTTTCTTCTGTCCCCCGCCATTCTTGTCACATCTGTCATTTGCAACCTCCCACGGGAAAATCTTTGTTTAGAACAGATATTGGAACTTCATGAAGGAGTTACCAATATTGTTCCCGGCGTATGCTTGCTTGCATTGCAGCGGCGTTTGTTATAACAGTACCAGAAACGTTCAAGTTTGCTGTTCCCACCCAAAACCAAATGGCCACCAACGCTCGGTGTGGGGGCAGCACATTAACATTTGCATTTGCATACAATTTAGGTATTTAGCTCACATTATGAAGCAGTGCAGATCAAGTGAGGAGGGAGGTGATGGAGGACATTTAAACAAGACACACTGGCTTGTTTACGGTCTGTGTAACGTGGGGGCGGGAGCCAGAGCAGATGGTACTGCAGGGAACAGGAGACGGGGTTAAACCGACAGGAAACAACAAGATAACACGACAAACGCAGGAGAAACTGCTTTAACATCGCTTGACTGGTGCGGAGGATACTATTTGGTCGTGTGGACCTGGCACGGCTGAGTATTAGAGGTATTGATTATGGAACGGTTTGCAGCTGGTGGAGCTGGTGGAGCTCTGCTCTGAGTCCAGCACACATTTTTTTTCCACCAAGAGGCAACCTCTGAGGCTGAAATATAAAACCAACACAAAGTTCCAAAAACTGCAGTTCTTTGCATGCCCCCTATGTTACAATTTTACAGCAGAAATATTGATGTTTACAGCCTTTCAGGTTTCATCTATTAATATTTTTGCTGTCCATGACAACTATACATAACTCACCCATTTATGTTAAGGCTTAAAGTTCTTTGTCCAAATTTGGTCATGTCTGATTTCAAAAAAACTAAATAATTCCAAACACATGGTTTAAAAACAGAAGTCCACAAATCAATATGCAACCTCACAGTCACTACATCCATTGTTTATGGCGTCTATGGTCTTCTCTCATACAATCACACACACAGGGAGACAGGCACTGGGGAATTGGCAGCAGATAGAAAAGACGCAGGACTGAAACAGGAATCGTGACTCTACTGTCTGTATTAGAAATGCTATGTTCAAATCACACATTTGTCACATTACTCGTGTCAAAATGTCTTTTGTTTCACACAAAGCCCCAAAGATATTCCATTTTACTATCACATAATACAAAATAATGCAGAAAGTTTTTGAAGTCAAAAACTTAAATTTGCTGTACAAAAGGTGAATAAGTTTGTACAGTGTACGTTTCACAATCTGGATTATTTTCTTTTAAACAAAACAATAAGACATAGGAATGATTTAAAGATGTAACTTTTTCAGATTTTTTTTTTTTAAATGGCAGTATGTGGGTGTTAAACATGGGTGGGATTAGATTTAAGTTTAAGTTAGATTTAAGGGATTAGGGTGGGGTTTGATTTAAGTTCAAGAAGAAAACTTGATTCAACTTATATTTTGTATGCTTCCTGTATTGTATAATCTTCTTTGAATAAAAATATTATATAAAAATAAAAAGATGTAATACAATCATGTTATACATGTAGTAACTTTAATATAGCAGTTTTCTATCAAAGGTTTTTGATCAATTGATTTGTATATTGCAAAAGAATATTAATCAATTAGATAAAGAACATTGTTGAACATTGTCGCATTAGCACAACTCAATAGAAAACAGCTCCAACACTGATCTGTTTTCTGTTGATCAGATGCCAACTGCAGATAAAATTATGCCTCCTTCTTTTCCAGCCTCACCCCATCTGTCTTGTCAAAATGTAGATATCCCAGAACTCGAGTATTTTATTGACAAACCTGCTGCAGTCACACATCACAGTTGTAGCTGCAGAATAAGTATGAGCAGGGCTTAACTGAGTCATCCTGTTTTTACAGGCCTCGTTCCGCTTATCAGCCAGAAACCTGTGTGTGTTCCCTGAAAGCACGCTAATCTCTCCGGGTGATTACATTGACCCCAGGCCATTGATTACACACCGTCTAGGCTAGAATGTCATTGGAACACAGGCGGTGACCAATTTCTGCATCCTGGCACTGCTCTCATTCCCCTCCGCTCAACCAGTCCCATTCACCCCTTCCCTGCTCGCTGCTGTGTGGAAAATCGTCTCTGACTGTTGCTTTATCTTCTCAAAGCAGAAGTGGATCTGTTTCTAGTAGGAGTTAGGACAGGGGATATGATTTTTTAATTGTTTACCCGAGTGGATATGTGGGAGCTATAGAGCTTTTCTTTTTTTCTTGAGTGACAAAGGTTTAGAGGAAGGAAGAAGTAGAAACTGTTGCTATGTTACCCTCTTCTGTTTAATTTCACTTTTTGTTCACGTCAAGCTGTCCCAACAGCCGTTGGGAGGTTGAGCCTTGCGGAGCCCCGCTGGACACTACATGAAGCTTTTCCTTTGACACAGGATTGCTCCAGTCCTTTTATTTTTTGCCCCTCATTCTCGTGGGTCAGCCAAGGCCAAAGAACTAAAGGCAATAAGAATAAAGGAGGAACATGCTCCTGCCCTGTATTTAAACTCTAATCTTGCGATCTGCTCCCCCCTGTGAGGGGAAACAAATCTGTCATCTTAAGGGAAAGAGGCAGACAGCTGGAGTTTTTTTTTTTTGCCTCACTGTCCCACTTAACCCAGCAGCCAGTGGAATTTGTTAATTCAGTGGATAAAAAAATCCCTCAATATTAGAGATTGTATGATAATAATAATAATCCTTTAATAATAAAATACATTATATATTTAAAAAAAAAAAACTATTTGCTTATCTGTTTACAAGAAAAACATTGAGTGAGCAAGTCCTGAATTCAGAAAGCTGACATTAGTAATACTGGATTAAATGTGAGTCCTCTGCTAAAATGTAAAAGCAAAATGATGCTTTTCTGTTTTTGTTTGCATTGTTCCCACCTATAAAAAACATCCAGGCCAGTAACGGTCCCAAAAAAGAAAAAATGATTCCTTCATGCAGTCACACCCAGCTATGAAACCATTCCATGTTCAAAACCAGACTGCATCTTCATTTCCAACAGCAGGACTGTCCAGGCATGTGCGCCAAGAGTCTCACATGATTCAACACAATTTTATCAGAGGTAGGTCAAGTTTTCCCAGATGATCTGCCTAACTCCAGCAGTCAGAGAATTATTCACCTGTCACACAGGAGGCATCACAAAGGCAATGAAGCATTCACACAGTATTAATATTTCAGGATTAGTATTATTTTTACCCACAACATGGAGCTCATCAGGGCAGTAAAATATGTTCTCTGCAACATAAATTATCTCTATAATAAACCACTCCAGTTTGCTGATGACACAATGTTGTTGTTTTTAATTTGTGAATCCTTTCAGAGTAATGTTTGAGTTGCTTGTTTTCTGGTGCAGCCACACTAAGTTGAGTATAATTTATATTAAAAGAGCCCAATTCACAAATTTGTTTCATACAGCTTCACAACCGATTAAGCCATTAAAAGATTTTTCAGGCTTTCACATACAGCTTTTCACATACATCTCTCCAACTTGTGAACATCAATCTTTTACAAGAGAATTCACGCTGGTCTGCTTGTTCTTATTTTTTTTGTGAATGGATTCCAAAGGTGAGCAGTTTTCTCAAACCACTTCTCTGCTCTCCTGCTGTACACTGAGTATGTGCCAAAAGATTCATATTTTTGTCATAGTTTGAGGCTTTCTGTGCCTTTCAATACCATAACTGTATTTATCACTGTCAAATAACTATCTCATCCATATGTATCAGCAATATCCTCAGGAAAATAGCCTGAGCAATTTTTCTCAAGTCAAAACTGCCAAAATACGTCATCTGTTTCAACTTTTACACTCACTAATGCTTTTATTTGTATTTTCAATTTCATTGTGTGCATCTAGAGCTGCAACAATTAGTTTATGAATTGAGTTAAGAAGACAGAATTGTTAACTAATGGGCAATTAGGTGGTTAAGTTAGTGGCAGGCAGCGGAAACAATGTAATATTACTGTAAATCATCTTTTCCCAACAGTTTATTCTCTTTTATGTGTCGTTTATTAGGAATATTTCTGTCTACTTTTTGCTTACAGTATGTTCTGTGTGCCACTTTTAAAATGACTTTTGGATGTGACATTAAGCGGGTTTGTCCCGTATGCAGAGTGAGAAGCTGATAATGAAAGGAATTGAGAAAATTAGTCGAGTAACTCACCACAAAGTGTTCAGCCATAGCAAATTACATGGCTGTTGCTCATCCTCCCCACTGTCACAGCTTTTCCTCTGGCTTACACTGAATTTCTCAGTTGGCTCCATGCCCAGAAGTTACTTTGGGCCTGACCTGCACTATTAACCCAGCATGTTGCCTCCCTTAGTAATGACAGCAAGGTGAAATGAGGCAATTTTGTTTTGTTTGGCAGACGTTGATTTATTGTTCGCTCTGGCACTCGTCTTCTCTCCGCACAGGTTTTTCTTTTTTGGTTTTAAAAAGTGACTCAACAGTGTGCAATTGCATTCAGATACAATGCTGAAAAGGCTCAAATAAGTTCTCTACATTATTCTTTTATCGCAACACTGTGAAAAAGCCTGAATGGGTGCTCCACGGTCAACAAATTATTTTTGGACTGAACAACAAGAATTCCTTGGGCATTCAGTTTAGGCTATTGTCAGACAAACAGCATCTTGGAGGCAAATACATCTCTGTACATGTGCTAATGTCTTTCGAATTCAATATTTGGTCAAAATTGTTTTTCATTGGCATAATAACTCTGTTATCAATAATGAGATATTGTTTAATCATCTTAGCACATTTGATGTAGGCTTTCCAGATAAGCTGTGATATAACTTGAAGCAAATGACCAGCAGAACAAATTTCAACATTTATGGTGAATTGTGGTCAGACAAGGAGTTTTGTTGAAGGAGCTAGGGTATTTTTCTGTTCTTGTGTATTAGTAGGGAAGCTCATTGGCACACAGCTGTTCTTAATAACCATCATTAGTGCCAACCAAATCACATGTGCAGTGATTCTAGAGCTGCATCATAGCCTCCATCCATTCACTTCCTTATGATTCTTAAAATAGCTGTAGTTTAAGAAAGATATCTGCATGTGAAGCAGCTGTTGTCACAGTTAAAGAAGCATTAATTATGTACAGTATATGCATCCTTTTTTCTTAAACATCATACTAGGCTTGTATGCATGGAAATGTAAATAATAATTGTTTCAGATGTGGATTTATATTCAGAATCTTCCACCAGAATATCATTGATATATTGAGTTTCATCCTTCTGTTTTTAACATTCAAAAGGTATTTGAGTCTGGTGGAGTAGAGAAAAACAATGAGTTTTTCCATGCATTACACAAAATGCCTAACCCATCTTTACCAATAAAAAATAATAATTGGGTCTGAAGAATTTTTATATTGAGATGTTGTTCACAAACACAGCCGTTACTTGGTAAAAATCCATCTGTTGTTAGGGATTGTAATCAATGAGAGAATCTGAAACCCTCTACTCGCCAATCTTTCTCCTTAATAATTCAACAATGAGCGTGGCCTCTGTGGGCAGTCACTGTGAAAGCGAGTGCATGACCTCCAACACAGCAGCAGGTGGTATTCAGCAAGAGGTTGCAGAGCTGCTGTTTCTCTTTATTGCTATTTTTGGTGAGCTTGAACATATTTGAACTAATGATTGTAAGTTCAAATATGTTCATATATATATATATATATATATATATATATATATATATATATATATATATATATATATATATATATATATATATATATATATATATATATATATATATATATATATATATTACGAAAAGATATACTAATGAATATCTTCTCGGAATTTTTTTTCTATATAGTTATATGGCCGGTTTTACATGTTGTATACTCGAATGTTCAAATTATTGTGCTTAATGGCAATGTAAATCAATAAATATACTGTACATCATGAACTGAAGCAAATTTATTGTTGGTTAAACCTTTTATACAGGTTAATTGTACATATGTTTGTAACAGTGTAGTAATACATGTTTACACAGCCAAAGTATCATTGGTATCATTTCCTAAAATGCATTTTGGGGGATTTTTTTTTTTTGTCCTTATAACACCTACCACCAGTTTTGTGCAAAACTGGCAACACTGACCTAGTTGTGCAGGCATTCAAATAAAAGTTGTCTGTCTGTGTGTCAAAAGCAACACTGTAGTACTACCCGGATCTTAAACAAATCTGAAATATCCAGCATGAACACAAATGCAAATGGGCCATAGACTGACATCAAAGTTCTGTATTTTCTTGAGTTGAATAGACATTTCTAACAACAGACTTTGGAGTTGTCATAGCAGGAAAAGGAAATGTTAATGATGGCCCTGGTCCAATTAAGTGTCTCAGTGGGCAGCACAATGCCAGAGACCTGGAGGTGAAATATGTAGATGTACTGCAGCCAATATTAATGTTATTAATTACACCAGTATTTGACGGGTCAGAATGTCTCTAATGAGGGAGGACTACTGGATATTATTGTGCTCATGCTATAATTATGACATTTGAAAGGAAATATTATTTTTAAAAAGGGAAACTGAAACGTCCGCTCAAGCTAAAAGGAAGTTTGCATACTTCCATGTCACTACAGACAAATGTAAATGTGTCTGAGCTAAAATCAACTTTTTGGATCAAAATTCATATTTTTAAGTTGTTTTTTTAAAGAAAGGAGAGATGTTACATAATCTGATAGATGAAAAGCCCAATTTCCTACTTCCTGTACAGTTTTTATTTTTAATTTTTATCCCACAAAAAGCACAATTATGTTCAGCTAACCATATTTTTATATCATTTGTTGTCTTATAAAAGAAATTGATTTTCAACAACAAACACACCTCACCTCTGTGCAGCAGGAACCCAGACGATATTAATCTAATCTAAGATACAATTAATGCATCATGTCAGAATGGCAGGGTAGTAATCACATTTGTTAAATGACTGTTGAATCTCTGTTTCAGATTAAGATGTCTGGTCAAACAACTGGAGAGAGGAGAGGCTTCCCTCGCTGACCTCAAGAAAAACCTTGAGTATGCAGCATCGGTGCTGGAATCCGTTTACATCGAGGAGACAAGGTTAGAAAACAGCACTTTTTTCTACAGTGGAAAAAGTACTGACATGGTTCATTTAGTGAGAACAACAGGAGAACACTGACAAAGGCCAGACTTTATAAAATTGATGACTATCATTAATATGACAATTGACCTGTGCTGTAATTCTCAACCATTTCTTTTCTCTCTGCCTGGTCACAGTTTCACACTGTCTTACCTACATATACATATTTACCTACTATATTTGAGATGGAAATATCACACTTTTTACTCCTATATATATATATATATATACAAAACATGAGATTTTGAAATATGATGCACTGATATAGATTAAACTACCCATAAGTACATACAGCAGTTAAACTGACTACACTTCAATGAACATTTAAGTACTGCTTAAGCTTTAATGCACTAATAATATCCAATTATGTAATAATGTATTGCTGACATGGTCCATTTAGCATAACAATTAGTATTGTTGTTAATGCACATTTGTCTTTTTTGCTTGTATTTATGTAACATTGGATTGAAAATCTAATTTATACTTGGTAATGGAGTATTTTTTTATTGTGTCACTGCAGCTTCTACTTAAGTTAATTAACCAAATACATCTTCCATCACTGAATGTGATGTTTATGTGGCAAATGTGAGCAAATAAATGATAAAATTAGGTTGTCACTATGCTAAAACTTTTTTATACAGACATATTTATGCAAAAACCTACTTATTTGAGGTTATGAAAAGATCACAATGTCAAATCACTTTTTGAGTATGGATAAGGTTAGGAAATGTGTTAACGTATGCAGACAATGGAATGCAAGTCCAGAATCAGAGATATGGCCAGGCTTATGGAATTATGTAAGACCCGCATCATATAGAGCCAAGCAGATTAGGGCCAGTGGTAGCATGACCGCTCCACGCTGCAGGATGATGAACTCTCCTGTGCAGAATCCAAGCAGCACATGATTGTCTGAGGTGAACGTTTTCTCTTTGTTATAAGAACATGTATTCAATTCAGAGGCTAGGCACCAACAGGCTTTGCTCTTGATCCCTCATACATGTCAACACCACAGGGTAGCTGTGGGGAATTGGATCACACAATTGGATTTGAATAGTGCATCATGTTGTTCTGAGAGGCCTGGGTGTTTTGATGTTATGTAAGATGTGATATTATTTTGATGGACAGCACCGGGATTTGTGTTTGAATCTCCTGTTAGGGTAGAGCTGTGATAAATGATAAATATTTGAGTAAGCCTCCAGTTGTAATCTACATCTGTCTGTTTTCCCTTTCTTCGTCTCATTTCATGCATCTCTGTCCTTCCTTTCTGCTTTTTTTTCAGGCGTTTGGTGGACACAGAGGATGAGCTTAGCGACATCCAGTCAGAATCGGTACCCTCTGAGGTGCGTGACTGGCTGGCCTCCACCTTCACCCGCCAGATGGGCCTGATGCTGCGGCGCAATGAGGAGAAACCTCGCTTCCGCAGCATCGTCCACGCCGTCCAGGCTGGAATATTTGTTGAGAGGTAAAAAGAATAAAGTGTTCATCATGTTCCATCATCACAGCCGAGATGCACAATCACAAGGTGTTCCAACACAGTGCTCTGTAAAGTGCGTACACTTTACATTGCTGATATTTTGCAAATAAAAACAGGAGCATCTTACAATTTTGAGAGTTGTCAGTGTTCATTTAGCTTGGTATAAACCTAAATCTATAGACCTGAATAATTGCTTTTTATAGGTAATTCATCACAACAAATACGACACCTGTTTTCATCTGTGTCGGAGTTAGATTATTGTTGATTCAAGATTCAAGAATTTTATTTGTCACATGCTCAGGGAGGCATAGGCATGGGTTTTTGCGAAAAAGGCTCATGTGAAATAAAGAATACTTGGAGAAGGATTAGATTAGAAGAATAATTGGACATATACATCAGAAAGTATTAAATGCTAAAGTGTAATGTTCATATGCCAGAGTTGCATAGTAAATACTTTTATTGTAGATGCCCAAGTGCAAACGTGCAAATGTTCAGGATGGTGCAAAGGACTGACAGAGGTCAATGTCCTCAATAAGGCTGTGAATATTATTGCAGAAATCAGTGGACATACTTCAGAGAGTAAATGGGATGATCATGCTGACTGTGTAAAGATGGAACCTTTTAAAGGGGAAATCTTTTTTAAAAAACATAACTCATTATAGCATACTTTTTACAATTTCAATCACAGCTCCTTGTTGGGAATATGTGTGCATCTGCTGCACAGTGACGCGGGCACCTGAGTCGACCATACATCATGACGGCCTTGGCAAGCCTGGCTAAGCACAATCATTCAGAGAGTTACAAACAGCTCCTGCTCCAAGGCTGCGCTTTATCACACTCTAACATGCAATTTGCATTTGTTCAATTCAGTAAGCCCCAAACATGTGAGCTATAATCTTTCTTAATCTGTTTTTTCAGACAGCAGTCTGTTTTACAGACAGTCACAATGAAGAAAGATTGGGATAGACAGAGGAATAAAACAGAAATTAAAAACATTACGTCCACATATATTATCAAACTCAGTTTGATACCAAGTTGCAGTATCACTGCTCTTTTAATACATACCTTTTTTATTTTGTTGATATTTGTCAATATTTGAGATGTTGATCCATGCACGCCAAATTTGCAATGTTCCTACTGATTTCAATGACACATTTCATGAGGAATTACACATCTTCTTAAAAGTATTTATGAACATATATCCAGAATGAATCCATATGTAATTAAGTATTGAACCTTTTGCTTGTGGAAAAAAACATGAGACATGTTGTTGCCTTTTATCAGTGTAACCTTTGAAATACAGTTTCATACTGAGTTGATTTGAAAGTTTGGTGGGGAACCTTCCAGGCTGCAGCTTTGGGCTGGTGAGGTAACCTTTGGCATTTACACTCAGCAGTGCATTTCATTTGATGTTTTTATCTCATCCAAACAGGATGTACCGACGTACCTCCAATATGGTGGGACTCAGCTACCCCCCTTCTGTCATATCTGTGCTCAAGGTATTAACATGTACACACACATCCAAGCAGAAGCTGATATGAAATGACTTTTGCACCCGTGAAGTTTGATGTCATTATTTGAACGGGATGATGTCATTATTTGAACTCTCCGTCTCTATCTGTCACGCAGAATGTTGACAAGTGGTCGTTTGACGTGTTTGCTCTAAACGAGGCCAGCGGAGAGCACGCACTTAAATTCATATTCTACGAGTTGCTCACAAGATATGACCTCATTAGCCGTTTCAAGGTAAAGTTACAAAGATATCACACATTGCTGGTCACTGCTACAGGTTTTGTTTGCATTATTAAAACAAGGAGAAAGAATATCACATTCATATGAGAACCTTCACAATTCATCTTTAGTGAATTGTGAAGGTTCACTAAAGATGAATTTATTGAATTGCCTGAACCGACAGAAGTGACCACGTTCCCTTCTATGTGTTAGTTCGTGTTGTATTTCCACCGTATTATGAGGGGGTTGGACACACTTCATCTTATCTGATTCATTGAAGCTCATTTCTACACCTTCTTATAACTGAGGACACTCCACTTTAAGTGACAGCAGATGAGAGTAAATGACACGGGCGATGAAGCTGGCATGAATATGTAATCGTAGTGTGCGGGTCGCCTAAATGATTCACGCTCCATGACTTTACAGCATCAATTTCAGCTGCTGGGGGGAATGTGTGGGTATTCAAATTGTACATGCTCATCATTTACAATCAGCAAACAGCCTGTAGGAGTTTCTTACTGTCTACGGTGTTCTCTGCTTGCAGCCATTTGTTTTGTCTGCCATCAGATCCCGATCTCTGCGGTGGTGTCGTTCGTGGAGGCTCTAGAAGTGGGATACAGCAAACATAAAAACCCCTACCACAACCTGATGCACGCTGCTGATGTCACACAGACGGTACATTACTTGCTACTCAAGACTGGCATGGTGGTGAGTAAGAATTCTATAAATCCTCTTTTACACTGGAAAACACCAACACCCAATAACATCCAGCTTTGTTCAGTGGGACAGGAAGTAAACTGGACACCCAGGTGGACATGCTGATTTTTATAATTTTCTCCAATTTTACAATGCAATGCTATGACGTCTTTAAACACATGGACTCATCCATATGTTTATATGTAAACTAACATTCTCATCCACTAGATTTCGAATGGTTAGTATGGATGTTAATAGTCCATTAGCTGTGGGATGTTATAGCCACGATCTTTCAGAGCCCAAAAACACAGTAAACACACTTGCCACCTGCTCAGCACAGTGTTGTTAACCAGAAACACAGTGACTGCACCTTTTTATTATTTTAAGGCTACATACAGTGTGGCACAGTCACACTAGCCATGCTATAATGCTTTCTACTCATTATTAATGTTAGCTCCTAAATACCAAAAACTACCAAATATTAGCAGCCTTGTCCCCTTTAAATGCTGGGTTCAGGTGTATAGTTTGATAAATAAGCACTGTTCCAAATAAATGCTGAGTCTAATTATTAAAAAAAAAAGAAAAAAAAAAAAAAAAAAAAAGAAAAGAAATCATGATCACTGAAGGTGCACGTTTTTTTCTTCTTCTGTCCTGACTGCTTCACCAAAAAGTAAAAAGTCTGAAAAAATTCAAACTTTCGGTCATAAAATATGCAGAGGAAAACTCGGGAGACTAACTACAGTACTGTAATCTTACTTACTATAAATTATAAGTTATACTGTAGTCCTACTGGTTTAATAAAATAATTTTAGTTAGTAGTTCTGAAACTTTTTTACATCAGGGAGACCCTAAACTGATATATTAACAGACATTAGTCCACGAACCCCCATTTAATAGATTTTGTCCCAAGGTCCCCTATCTGATTAGCTTTTATATGTTTTATTGGAGAAAGTATATAAAACCCATGACCAAAGATTAAGTCACTTTCTCCTTTTGCTGGGGATTCTCTAACCCCCACTGCATGAATACCTTTTCAAAAAAAATTACAGAAACCTTTGGTTTCCAAGTAGAAAAGCTCACTGAAAGGAAGCATAGTCTTTCAAATCAAGGGGATTTTATCCACACGGTATTCAGAACATATCTGTCAGCTGCCATATACCAGCCTAATTGCAGCTTTGCCTGACAACCAGCTTTTGAATCATTTTTTCATGGAAACAAACAAACACAAGACACCCAAGGAAAATCACAGTTTAATCCCAGACTTGCTCTGAGCAGGATGAAGCACATCAGCCTACATTTCTAAGAATATCTATCAAAAAGTGACACCTTATTATAAGGTAAAATAATGTCTCTCTTATTCTTTTTCCACAACATTGCTTCATTTATACTTTTTGAATTTCATGTAGTTTTTGTTTTTTTTCCATCTGGTGACCTATATTTCACTTCTTACTACTGGATTGACATGAGCATTTCTGATGTTATTTTCCATTGCAAAAAAAAAACTCTAGCCTCACTAAAGCTGAGTTCAAAGTCCCCAACCAGCTGGCCGCCCCCGCTTCCAGTGTTTCTATTTAATCACCTTAATAAGGTGGCTGCAACAGCTGTCGACATTGTGTGTTTCTTTGGGCAGTGTCTTGTGGAGTAAACCACATTAATGTTAGAACTACAGGCTCCCGGGAGAGCTGGAGAACAGCATCTATCATTTTACAGGCCTCCCGACACCATTAAATCAACAATCAACAGGTCATTCATGAAGCAGGCCCATGAGGAAATATACTCGGGGACAGATTGGCCATCTTGCTCCCCCTGTTGTTCTTAATGACTTCCCCCTTCCCCTGCTGTTGATTAGTCATCGATATCGACTGGGCTTCCTGAAATAAATCCCCACTCTGGGTACATGAGTGCACTCAGATGCCCACTCACAGGTGTGTGTGTGTGCATGCTGCATGCACACAGATTAAACATGAATGTCCATAAATAAATACGCGCACACACACACACACACACACACACACACACACACACACACACACACACACACAGTACCTGTGTCTAATGTCTGTACAGCAAATATGAATCTGTAGTCACCAGCCAGTTAGCCTCGCTTATCAAAAAGACTGTAAACAGAGACAAATGACTAACCTGCTTCTGTCCCAAGGCAACAAAATCTGCCCACCAGCACCTCTTAAACTGACTTATTAATGTATTATATATTGTTTTTTACTCTGTACAAAAAACTAAAACGTAAAAACAAGGGATTATGTGATAGGTGCAGCTAGCCAAATTAGTGTTTCCCCCCTATTTTTAGCTATGTGAGTGGTATATGGCTCTTGAGATGGCAACGTTGGTCTGCATTGACATTTTATGACAGCTTTTGGTACAGGCATTTTTGCCCCCTCAAGGTAAATTCGGTGATCTCTTAACAGCACCGTTATTACATCAAATTGAATTTGTCTGATAATTAAAACAAAAAGAAGCGACTCCCCAGTCTTTGTGATTAAAAATCTGCTGATAGTAACTTCATATTTACTGTGGGATTGGAATTTATCATCAAACTTTCAGCAAGTGTATTTCTCAGAATGTCAAACCACAAACCACACTACTTTTACACTTATTTCTACAGACTATGCCTTCACATCTTATTCCTGTTTGCTGCAGTGAAGAGTAATGCCTATAAAGGCTTAAATGTGACCTAAAAAATGAAAATAGTAAAGCATTACCAGTTTTCTTACCTTGTGACAGCATCAATTATCAAAAAAAAGAGGGCATGACTCTATTTATATTTGGTAACAGTTACAAATCAGACACTGTCTGAGGGAAACGAGAGGAAGTGTTAAAGTAAGTTTAAATAGTGATTATCAATCAGGCTTGTCTTATCTGAAGTTTCCTTTTTTTGCTTTTTTGATCTTTCCTTAATCTCCTCCTCCCCATTTGTTTCCTTTCATCCCTGACGTAATGTATTCCTCATGCTGAATACTTCTGTCGGCATCTTTTATATCACTTTCTTCCTCTTTTTCCTCCATCTTTATGATGTGATGCACCATTCCCTTCGTTTCCTTTTTTTCCATTCACTGGCTTCACATTTATCCTCTCTAATTTCTGTCCTTTCCTTCCACTTGTGTTCATTGCTTTCATTTCCGTCTCTCCCATTGATGTCTGTCTTTTCCATGTCATTGCCTCCCCCCTTCAACACCCCTCCCTCTGCTATATGCTCCTCTTAATATCCCCCTCATCCTTATCTGCACCCCCCCCTCTTCCTCCTCTTCCTCCTCCCCAGCATTGGTTGACTGAGCTGGAGATCTTTGCCATGATCTTTGCAGCGGCGGTGCACGACTACGAGCACACGGGGACCACAAACAACTTCCACATTCAGACAAGGTAATGGATCATAAAATCAAAAATGCATGGTGCTGCCTCACCGATCGATGTTTTCATTTACAGCAAGGGGGATTTATATTCACACCGAGATCACCTGCAGTGCAGTAATAGCACTGGGACAGGATGAGAGTCCAAGTGAACTCCAAACTCGGTGCCCTGAAATAAAAATGGTTTGTCCTCTGGTGGGAATAAACACTCTTAAATTTTTCTCAGAACCATCATTGATTATACTTTGAACTCGAAAGAAAAAGGGTTATGTGAGTATATCAACTAGATATTTATTGGTATAATTCTGAAAGTTAGTTATTTAGTTGACTCAATTTCACTCGCTACAAAATGTTATTTTTCTTAAAACATAATATTAATGTTTCTGAAAAAGTACTTGCACACACTGGGGAAAATCTCAGATTTGAAGAATATTTTATGTCTGATTTTCAAACAGATTTATAGATCAACTCTGACTTAAAGGTCCTAGGTCATAAATTATAAGAAGGTCTAGGTTATATAAATCCTGTCCCATGTTTCAAAACACTTTTGACATTTTTTCAGTTGTATATTTTCATTTTATCCCGGTCTTGATCATATTCACGTTTAAGTGATCTGTTTTATAGATAAAATGAAAAAGTAGCAACATCAAAGGGGTCCATTACTGCTCTGTATGCCACTTTTATAAGGAGAGTATTGCTTTGCTTTCCCTTTGACTGACAGGTCAGACACAGCCATCCTGTATAATGACCGCTCAGTGTTGGAGAGTCACCATGTCAGCGCAGCGTACCGCCTGCTGCAGGACGACGACGAGATGAACATCCTCTACAACCTCTCCAAGGACGACTGGAGGTCAGAGAGACAGACATAGTCGGACAATAAGAGGAGGAGAGACAGAAAGATGAAAAGAGCCGCGTGACAGCCAAGGGAAATCAAACAGAGATGTAGTAGAGGACAGATAAGAGACAGACAGACAGGTCAAGCAGAACACTCTCACAAAAAGCACACACAGAACCAATTTAATGATCAATGGGAACTTATCTCGTATTTTTCAAGACTAACATCTGTGCCCCATGGAAAAATCAGAAAGTTGGATTATGTTCAAGGTCCAACAACTTTGTACTAAATGGAGCTGCAATGTGTGAGAATACATTAAAGCAGACAGCTACAATCCAATTTCTCACAGCATAAGCTGGGACTTGTCAAAGCACGTATTATAAATAGCTCTCAAAAACTGTGTTGGCTGCCTTCATTTACTTTAGCGACTTCCGAATGGAGTCGGCTTTTATTACCTGTGAGTTTGACAGTTCATTATACAGTACACGACTCATGTTTTCCCCCTCTCTTTTGTTTTCCCTCCTTTTTTTTCATCCAGAGAATTGCGGGCTCTGGTGGTGGAGATGGTGCTGGCCACAGATATGTCCTGCCACTTCCAGCAGGTTAAGGCCATGAAGAACTTCCTGCAACAGCCTGAAGGGTCAGTTGCCTTTTCCGTCACCGCTGTTTACACTCCCTGCCCTCACTCCCTGCAATTAACATCACTATTAACCCCGCCGTCATCTGCTGTTTACTAACCACCTGCTGCTCACAACCCAATTAACCCCGCCTGAAGGGTGCACTCATAAAGGAGTCATGTTTTATATGAGGTGGACCATTTGAAACAAACAAGAGATGATTTCTGATGCTCAGGTGTTGTTTGCTCATCATGAAATATAGAAATGGAATGAGTATCTCGTTGCCAAATAGTACCAACACACATGCATAATACAGCACAGCCATACAACAAGGTGTTACTACAGACCCTCACTGGCACAAACACACAATGTTTTTGTGCTGCAAGTCTGCAGCAGAGTTATAGAGTGGTCACACCAAAATTGGCAAGATGAAATTTGTTTGCAAACTGCGGTGAAAAACATTCTGTGCCAGAAATATGGCTGTCAGATTTACTTCTTTTGATTACTCTAGCTTAGACACTTTGGAGAAAACATATAAAAAATAAACACACTTAAATTAATGACAAAACTGTAAGATAAGTGATAAAAACTCTTAAATGGTAGATGGTAAAAAAAATATGAATGTTAGGAGTACAGGATAACAAGGAGTAATTAAACATGAATTAACTGAAATTGAATTAAAATAAAAAAAATAAAATAAGAATAAATAAAATATAAAGTAATGGTACCCCAAAACAGCAGCTATAAAACTCAGCTGTCACTGATGGCGAATATGGTGAGTGTTGGCAAATCCATTTAATTATATTAGGGAGATCAGTTGCGTAAAGACAGTCAAAAATGAGAAAAGGACTTACTCTTGGTAGTTATTTCAATATTATATTAAATTTCCTGAAAGCAGACGAGTAATGATTACATTTTTAAAATGTTTTAGGTGTAATATAGGTGATTTTCATGTGAACAAAAGCTGCATGCACACTTGCAATTAAAAAACTTTGGCTACACCTTCCTGTTTCCCAGAAATAGAAAGTGTGTCCAGATGTTTAACTAGTAGATTGTGATGTAGTAACACAATTATACAAACTACCAACAGGTTCACTTGTCTTGTAATAAAATTAAAGGTTTATTTTAGGAGGTTTTTCTGTGATTTTCTTTCTTTTCTAAGAAAGAAATTATTTATTAATCCATAAACTTCAAAATTAAAAGGATTATGTAAATATAATTAATTAATTTCATCTTTGGCAGGTCAAAGTTCACCCAGTATGTAGTCAGTGCCATGTGTATTCACAACAGGAACTGAATAGGTTTCCATTAAATGAATGGATTTCTTATAGGTGCAGCCAGAAGGTCGTTTTCACACATTGTGAGCACAGCACCTCACATTCAGTGACTGATAGCTGCTGTAGCATGCAGAGACGGAGATGCAGTTTAAAGTAAAATAGAACTATCATGTGGCGTGATGAGTCAGCATTGCTGATATAGCAGAGACACTAACAAAACAAGTCAGCGAGGAACTTGTTGACCTTCAGGATCTTGTGATAATGCATAGCACTTGTCACGATTTGAAAAAATGCCCAGAAAGCAGTGATATAGAAGTAAAAAGCTTCCTGTATTAGTGAATTTACCTCAGACGCAAAGAGTGCTGACTACAAGGTAATCAAGCTACAGTAGAGAACACACACACATGCACCTGAATGAGAGATTGCAGTCGGCAGGTAATGCTGACTATAGTGTATAGCAAAGTAATTCAAACCAGTTTGCTCCAGGCCTGCTTAGAGAGCACTTTAAGACCCGGTCTGCCTCAATTGGAATAAGGGGAAGGGAAATATGAGCCAGTCTTTCTCACCTCTGTTTAACCTTGTGCTGTGTGTGTGCAAGTGTGTGTGTTTTCATTTGTCTGCCTCCTTTCCATATTGGCTGGTCTCTACCCATTCATGCATCAGTCCATTAAACATGATAGTTTGATATGGTATCAGGTGATATCTCAGACACACCACTGATGTCTGATGAGGTGAGACGATGCCTCTTCACACTGTGTATAAAACCGATTAGCGTAATGGAGGCAGTTTATTTTTAGACGGAGACGCTTCTCTGTTTTTAGGTTGTTGTGGGTACATGAATGTGTTTGTATGCACAGGCGAGCTAATGGATGTCTACACACATTCAGAATCTGTTTAATTAGTGGAGATGGTTGGAGTGGGCCTCTGGTGGATCATGAAGCCTCAGAACACTAACGCTGGACAGATATGGTCACACATCTGACCTGACAGCTGATCTAAACCGAGGTGCCATGGATGAAAATACCATTCTGCAATCTGATGCTTTGCAGTTCAACTCGTCTACACTAATCTGTGCTCCTTCTATCCTGCTATACTCACTGTCTAAATTGATCTAGTTTAAAAAAAAAAGGATTTTTGATTTGTACTTAAAAACATAAAAACAACTTCATAGTTAGTCATAGTCAAGTTATAATATGTATTTTTTTATTAAAATGTGGATTAAAATATCAGCAATTGGCCAAACCCACGTTAAATGTGTTGAGTTTCATTATCCCAATTGTATTCAACAATTTTGTAACTTCCTCATTTTAATTCAGGCTAAATTTTAGATTTTTAGACATATTTAACCAAGATGTATTAAAAGAGCTGAAATAAATACATGTTTAGCATGGCGCCATACACTCACCTCAGAACATATACACCAAAAAGCCAATGAAAAAGTATACCCTCACTTTTTCCTGTTTGATTATATACCTCATGCACAGACCGCCAGTTTTTGTAGAGAGATTGCTTTCAAACAGTTGTAAGGCTGTGCTGCATTCTTTCCATTCTTGGCGTTTTTGAAAGTGGATTTCAGTGGCTTTGAAGGTTTCATCTATTCTTTCTGTGATTGATACTCTTCAATGGTGACAATTTGTCTGGAACTTCTATTTGTCTGACGTGACTTGAATGAGAAAATGCTTCCAGAAGTTTGGATGCACCATGTTGTTCAAATGACTGGGATGGTGTGTCCAAACGTCTGAGCACTGTAATTGCTGCCTGAAGATTGAATAACCATTGATTTGACCTGCCAGATACAGGAGCCTTTTTTGTGTCTTGTCTTGGGAGTAGATCAGGCTTGTTAGAAGGGGCGAGTTAAAGAGATTTATGAACTGTAAATAACACAAAAATATTTCACTGGTGCCCCAGAATATAAATATAGACATTGAAACATTCATGATAAGTTCACTTTAACCTAAAATCACTTGCTGCACCTTAACCTTAACACAGATGATCTCATTTTATTCCATTGTGTGATTTTTAAAAACAATTGTTTTATATACTGTATGATAGTAGCAGGCATGATGCATAATGCTTATTTTGTATTTAAACTCATAGAGATTTTTTTCCCTATTCCTGTCTTATTAAATGTAACTTGGTTCAATTAAAAACTTTAGAAAAACAACAGAACTGATTACTATAACTTTCTGAGTGACTTCTCTCTTTTATGTTGTCTGTTTTCCCTGTTTCGCAGCATTGACAAGCCTAAAGCCCTGTCCCTCCTGCTGCACACAGCAGACATCAGCCACCCGGCCAAAAGCTATGACCTCCACCATCGCTGGACCACCTCTCTGCTCGAGGAGTTCTTCAGACAGGTGAGCATGTGCACATATTCCATATAAATACCACTCACAAGTCAACATTACTCTAATCCCATGATTTCAAGAAGTGAAAATGTGATCACGTGTGGCAACTCCATTCCATTCAAGTGTCGCTGTGATCCATGACAGTAATCAAGCATGGAAATTGGACCTCATGAAAGGAAGCTTCACTCACCTCCTAAATAATTTTGAGGAAAAATTAGATTCGATGAAAAAAAAAAAATGGAAATATCGTAATATGTCAAATGGCTGTTTGTAATGTCACAGGTGTCTGGTTGTGATGAACCTACTGAGAATTATCAGTGACTCTACAGCTTCACTCATCTCAACAGAGCTTCATAGCAAATTTCAGTTCATTATGTAGCTGCCTGGCTGCAACTTTACTGATTTGGTTCACTCAGCACTCTCATAATGAAGAGTTGAGCTGCAGCAGGCAGCGGTTTTCTCTGAGAAACGCTCTTAATACCCACTGCGGACCACCTGCTCAGTACCAATCATCAAACAAACAGTTTGCTGGTTAGCTGGTGAACATAATGGAGCATAAGGAGCTAAAAGGGCCAGATATTTCTCTCAGGAATTGCTAAAGACAAAAACGTAAATAAACAATGAATCAGCTGCAGAACACGCTTCAAAAAAAAAAAAAAATCTCATAATGCAGGTTTAAGATAAAACTCAAGTGTCTGGGCAGCTGTGGAGTTTAGGAAGAAACATTTAAATTACAATAAAACACTAATGGAAGTAGGATTTATTTATCCCATCTCAAAATATTAGACTGCCATACGTTTTGATGCATGTAAAATATTTGTTCTTCAAATTCAGTTTAATGTAAGAACGTTTTTCTTGAGTTGAGAGCAAAATAATTCTATTACTAACAATATTGGTAAATGATTATTTTAACATGGTGCTTTGGCACTAGTCAGTGCCCTGAAGCATTTGCAGTCAAACTTAATGGTTATATCAGCTAGTTATTCTTCAAAACTAGTGCAGTTTTCAAGATGATGTTACTGCATTGCTTATTTCTTTTCAGAAACATATTTTATTATGGTGTTTGGCTGTAAAATGACACTATTGTGACGGGGTTATCATGTTGGAAACAGCAGAGCAAACGTTATGCAATTTTCCACCAGGGTCCCCATTAATACAACCAGCATGTGTGAAGTGGATCTGATGAACGGTTGTTGAGACATGCATGGAACATACAGAAAGGCCAGAAAGAGAGATTCCTTGCTTTATATAGGGGGCTGATGCCACAATACACACTGTGGCAGAACAAAACGTAGAACATTAATATTTTGATAAAACAATGCATCAATTTCGTGGGAATGTCAACAAAAGGGACAGTCATTTAACTGGCACATGATGCTTTCATCTCTTCCATTATAAATCCACATTGTTCTCATTACCAGCACTATTGTTATTGTGGCTGCTTTCACAAGGCCTTTGTCTCGGAATATGTATTGCCGATAAATTGCTTCTCCGCAAGAACATTGCCTTCCTCCACATCTCATCTCGGTGGCGAATCAGAAGAGAAAATGAAACACATTTGTGGTACAGAAGCACTCGGGGGGGCGAGGGGCCAGACATATCCAAAGCTCACAGATAGAGGTGTGAGCATATGGAGTCTGGTGGCGGTGTGTACTGTTCATGAGTGTCAATCAGTTGCGTGTGTATACCTGGAGGATCGGGTGCATTTGTCTTAGATTTTGACAAAGGGAGCTGATGTTGTTTTCAGGGGGACAAAGAAGCAGAGCTCGGGCTGCCGTTCTCTCCACTCTGCGACCGGAAATCGACCTTGGTGGCACAGTCCCAGATCGGTAAGAAGCAGCAACTCATCACAAACACCACCTGCATTATGGTGGACATATGGGTTTACTTGTGACTTTTTCTTTTATAAAATTATTTATAGAGCATCTAAGTGTTTAGATCTCATTTTTGACATGTGTGGGTTCGATTGTAATGGTGTTAAAACAAAGAAAACAAAAAATGATCAAGGCACAAAACCTATTATCATGTATTTCTTTTTTGATAGACATGATAGTTTCTACAAAAGCTACGTCCATCGACTCATTTACATATAAATAAGAAAAATAGATCAAGGAGGTTGAAAAACTTTTTTCAGCTCAGCTAGTGCAGTTTTTCTCTCAGGCTGCATACACAGACCCAACAATTTCCACCAACAAGATGAGGCGGTCTCTATGATAACCTAAAGAGAAAAATCCAGAGGAAAAGAGTCTGCGAGGCACCGTTCGTTTCTTGTCTTAATAACATTGAGATAGAAGGCGACCCAGCAATATTTTCCATCTGCATTTTGACAAATGGACAGTGTGAGGATGCTGTTTAGAGAGATTTTAGTGAGTAGATCAAACAAATAAGTGTCTAAAGGGTCTGAAAATGGCCCAAAATATATTAAAGAGGCCATTTTAATTCTTGGTTGACATTAACACCCACAGACTTCATCTACTCTGTCTCAGATTTGTTGTTCAATTTTGTTTTCAAATTGTATATTAATAAATTATAAATAGATTATAGCATTCCGTCTAAGGCATAACATTCCCATAATACTGTATTGTATACTGTATTTTAGGGACCAAATTTTACCAGCTGAGATTCCAGTGATTGTTCAGAGTGAACTACATCTTCATCCCAAATGTTGTGAATTCCCTGACATCTTTGTCACCAGGGTTCATAGACTTCATTGTGGTGCCCACCTTCACTGTACTGACGGACATGATGGAGCGTATCGTCACGCCACTCATCGATGAGGCCTCCCATTCAGGTTTTACAGGATTTCGACGCTCAAGGTAAGCTTCAGTTCTTTAGAAATGTAAAGTCTGGATTCTGATTTATGCTGGAAACTGTGTAGCAGAGCATATGGAAGTGGGCCTGTCATTTTTAGTGAAATAACTTTAAATCAACCAGCCTGGTTAAAGGATGGAAAAACATAGGTTTTTCTACGATATACCAAACCCTCATTCCTCTCTGAGTAACTGTACTCTGCAAGACATGATTAAACCTCAGCAATGCAATAACAGCATATCTAATGGAAGTATTGAGAAACAGCAGATGAGTCTACCATGAGCAATCCATTAGCGTGCTTGCAAGTGTCTCCACCTTTAATCAGGGAGAGCGACGCACCTTAAAATTGACATTTTAGAGACGCTACTCAAATTTGCCTCACTGTCTCCGATCAACAACAGGCCTCAGTGCATACACAACAGCCTCTCCAGATACAAAAGGAAGTGATCTTGTCTCACTGCTGTAATTAATTAGTGGAGCACTTTTCCTCCCACCACACACAACATCAAGTGTGTGTTGTTATGATTTAAGCTTTGGAACCTTACAAATAGGAACTCCAATTCCTCATGCAACATTAATATTTAAACTTTCCTGAGGAAAATCCTAAGAAAAAAAGTTAGTCCTTTTGAATTTTGTGCCTTGAAAATTGTTCTTATTATAAGAATATTAAGCAGTCAGGGTCTGCATTGTCGTTTGCAAATATCAGCTTCCCTGTTGTCATAAACAGCAGACATTAGCATCACTCAAAGGGCCTTTTGTAGGAGCTAACAGAGTGGAAAACTTAGATATTTTTTTACCACTGCTTTCTTCTTGTCTCTGTACACACCTGGGTACTCACAGGCTTTTTATGGACTGCTCCTGCCTTTACAGCATTTATAGCTGCTTTCAATCTTCTTTATTACTATTTCACTACTATTACTTTTTTAACAACTATTGGATTGCCATGAAATTGTTACATTCATGGTCACCAGAGGATGAATAATTTTATTGAGGCCCAGATTTGTCATCCAGCACGGCCAGGAAGACAAAGATTTCATTTCGCCAGCAAAAATGTTCAGTCATTTCTGTTTGTTTTTCCCTGACCTTAATTATTTCCTCACAGACACTTTAGTCTCATTAAAAGTCTGAACCTGTTTCTTCCCTCTAATGTTTTCCTGTCCAGCCTGAACAGTATTAGCTCAGAGGAAGCCAAGAAGCACAGTGTGAAGAGCATGGGATCCAACAGCAGCTCGTTGGGCCAGAGCTCCTTGCTGATGGGGGACATGAAGAGCTTCAAGGCGTTGTGGAATGAGGAAGTCTATCAGAATAGAGAGAGGTGGAAAGCTCAGGCAGCTAAAGGTACAATGCACCCATACAATATCAAAATTGGTAAAATGGCGATTTGGCGACTCATGTCCTGGAAAACTGAGAAACTATAATATACAGAAATGGCTTTTAAAGCTGCAGTGCTTTTAGCACTTGACTGTGATGTATTAGTGTTTGTGGATTTTGGGGAAGACACAAAGAAATGGCCTGTTAATTTATTATATAAAACCCATCCAGAAGAGATCACCATGGTAGATTAGATTAGATGTTCTTTATCATCCCCAAATGGAAATTTGTTTTGTTCAGGCCATAACATTTTTCACAATAAATAAGTAGAATAAACACCACTGGGCAAAACAAGAAATAATAGGGAAAAACATCTCCATGTTGACATGCATTATCAGTTCTTATTCAAATATTTTAGTTATATCAGTATAACTGTTTAAGAAAGAACCCATTATAAGGGGTTTATAGGTAATCAGTAGTGACTTTCAGACAGGATAAAAGTTTTTTTTTTCAGAACCTGCCAACAGGTGCTTTAAAAATATCTTTTATGAATCATGAGTAACACCTTATAAACTGTTTATAAAGCTTATTTTGAAAGTACTGTCTTCAAGCTAACACTCACAGTGAACAATTAGCTCTTTGATCAACCTTAACTGACTTAAAGTAAGAAGTCATTATGCATTAATGCACATGAACTTGCACTGTCACACATGCTAAAATGCCTGCATGCTCCATGTGACCTCAGAGGCGGAGGAGAGAGCTAAAAGAGAAGCGGAGGAGCAGGCCCAGCAGGAGGTGTCCATGGAGCCCCAAGAGGGTCACAAAGAGTCAGAGCAACCTGAACCAAATAAGGACAAACCAGAGGGCGAGGAGCCAGAGTCGACGGAGGTCAGCAGACCACCAGATGACAAAACAGAGGAAACAGAGGAAGGAGTGCCGACCAGTCCGCCCCTGCAGAATGGTAAATCTCCTTTAAACTGTGTAGCCCTACAGCATGACCTGCTTTTAAAAGACACAAGATTTGTAAAGTAACAAACAATTTATTTCCACCCTATTTCATGTTATCAGTCAGTACGTTTGCATGACACTCAAGAAAATCTAATTATTGTGTTAGAATTTGTGGTAGAATTTTTAAAATGCATGTATACACTTAGTCAGACTGAAATCAAACTGGACTTCTCATAGTCAAATTAACACACTTGGATAATGCGATTGGAATTCAATTTTCTCTGGCAGGTAGACTAAAGCTGGACATGCTCCACAACAGTAGAGACACAAGATTTTTCTCCAGGGCTTTGACCCGGAATTGGAAGGAGACGATGGCATTTTGTGTTATTGGTGCCGGGAATAGCAAACAAACCAAGCAGACCTGAATGTTTTAATAGTCTATTGTTGTTGCTGCTGCTGACGTAAAAGGGGTCAACTGGAAATGACTCCATTGCTACCAGTTGAAATAGGTAGAGCACCACCTATCGTACCGGGATATGATGTGTTTTGACCAATAACTTGATTTTCTCTCTGGCACATATACTCGACATTTGCAGTTATCCAAATAGCTGAGAGATGTGCATGTAAATGTTCTGAGTAAAAAAAATAGGTCTCTAATCGCTAAACCTCTTATCTCCATTCAATGCCAAAAACAGAGTTTTAGCCTTTTTTTTTCTTAAAATACTCAAAGAGTGAAAACAAGAAATTTTTGCAGCATTAGACGTATCTGGAACATGCAAGAGTCAAGGATGTCAACAAAACATTGGAGTTTTTTGTTTTGGTTTTTGTCCAATGTGTTTTCTGTCACAAAATAGTAAAAAAAAAAAAAAACAATAAATAAAACACTGCAAACTTACATTTTGGATGTGATTGTGTATGAATTGAATAACATAACTATTCTGACTGTCCAGGGGAGGTGTCTGAAGGCGCTGAATCTCCAGGCAGTGAAGAAAAAAAGACTACAGAAGATGATGGTGAGTTTATTCGACTATCTGGTAATGTGGGGATTTCACAACCTTATGAAATACAGTTTAAATAAGGTCCAGCACTGTTCTGCTGGTTTTAAGACTCTCCCGACTCCGAAACACCTGATTCTAATTATCAACTCATTATCAAGTAGATGAATCTTGTCGAGGGCTTGTTAATAATTAGAATCAGGTGTGTTGGAGTGTGAGATTCCTAAAACCGGCACAACAGTAGCTCTCCAGGAGCAGTTTAATCCAAGGTTTCCAATTACTTTCTAATACATCTTGTTTTGGCAATGAAGGAAATAAATGTTACCCAGCCTCAGGAGAACATTTGTACTTCACGAGGGATTTTTAGCTGTCACAGTTAATGTTGATGCAAACATATTTTTCCAGGCAATGAAACTACCACTTGAATTAGACAACTGTTTAAATGGAAAAAGTGGGACTGAACTGGATTATAATATGTGAAGAAGACCAAAGGGTATTATAAGTTTGTTGACATATTTCTCTTTTGTTTCCTTTAAGGAGAAGTAGCAATGGAATAATCAAGCTGTGGAGTGTCACAGCAACACTGTTTGCATCTTGGCTGCCACTGACCTGAACCTGCTTTTACCCACATGGTAGAACACAGACTCACCAGAGGGGAAGAATTAGTTGGACTGTGTCGCCCTCTACAGGACACCAGGAAACAGACACCTTCACTTCCTTTTTGTTTCCCTTATGATCAACTGCTTTTTACTTTCAACATATTTATACTACCAGACTATTGTGTGCAGAGCTTGTGGCTCTCTCTTTATCTCTCTCTCTCTTTATCTCTCTCTCTCTCTCTCTCCCTCTGTGTGCATTAATCCTCTCTTCCTGCCCACTGATAAAGATGACAGAAGAAGATTTGACCTTCATATAAGGGCAAGGACAAGGGGGAGCCTTTGGAGACTGCTTTTATGTGTTTCTTTTACTTCACAGCAGACATGTCACCATTGTAAAAAAAGGGGGGAAAAAATCACACTTCATGTTTTATTATTCTCTGTTTACACAAAGTATGGCCTGGTAAAAGTTGATTAAAAAAGACACAGTAATCTTGTGTCTCTAAATAAAGTTTTTTTGTTCCTTACAGAGTAGCACGATGGGTACAGATTTGTGTGAAGAGGGGCTTTTACAACTGCTACATACAATAGTAACAGTATATGAAGATGTGTACAGTACACAGTGGTTACCTCAAGTGTACTGGAGTTAAAACCATTTAACTAGTAAATACAAACCCACTATGTAGAAAAGTCTTCATAGATCAAGCTTCTGATTTAGGAGCACCAGCTTTTTGTCACAATGGTTCTCCTTAAGATACTTACTTTCTTAGTGCTTTCCTCATACATTGTGTCCTAGCAGTTGTTTTTATCCTCATTATAAATATATTGAAGGTTTATATATGTTTGGATCTAAGGATGAATTAAAACGATTCCACAATTCACCAGACAACAGACAGTTTTGGACATAATGTAAGATACTGTAGTGGAGAAACTGTACAATAATTTGAATGCAACTTCTGTATTTCAAACATATCATATACACAAATGCATTCTGCTGATCTGCTAGTCGATGTGAATGATGTCCCCACAATGTCTATATATATATATATATAAATCTAAAAGATTTATAAATCTTGAGTGAACATGAGTCATGCACTTGATGGGTCTAATATCCCCACAATGTCTGTCACTCCAAAGTTGTCATCAAAAAGTCTCTTCCTTATGCATTCTTATGTGTATTTTACGCTGTAGCAAAAAGTCAATAATGTTGCTCAACTAGAGAAAAATATTATATATCTGTAGTCTATTATTTTGCAGAGCAGTTCTGTTACAGCGGCTTCACCTTCTCGGTTGTCAGTGTGATGTTTAATCAATGTGTTTACAGTGTGCGCGTACACATATTAGCCAGTTGAATCCATCATGCGTCTGTGATGGCCGTGCATTCAAGGCTATGAGTCCAAAATGTATCTGCTTCCTGATCGTTTACCAGGTTTTTAAGGCTTGTAAGACCCTTGTAATGTTGCTTATATAAGATGCAAATATTGCTTACTGTGCATATGTAACATATTGAACCTCTGCAACGCTGGTTCAGCTTTTACTATACATGTGGAACTGGAAAAAAAGAAGCAGCATTTTGGCAGTATTTGCATAATGATGGATATGTTTTCCCTGAAATGGTGCACTTTTTTTCTTTCCAAAATTCATAGTAGCAAGACGCAGCTCTTGTCATATTCTATGGTTATTTTACAGTATACTACTACATACACTAATATGTATAGTATACATGGCTTTAAAAAGGGTAAATAATTTAAAAGCTTCAAATTTATATAAATAGGAATTATAGAACCTTGGGAATTGTTTTTTAGCCTCTTTGTTTTAATACACACTCCCCATTTTTATATTATAAAAAGGAACATTAGTATCAAGCTGGGATAGAGCAGTTTATCACAAAATGTAACCATGCTACTTTCTACCTAAAAAATACAGTCAGTGGTTAGCAAGCCAGCTGGCTGAACGTGTGCCTCTATATGTACTTAACATTTCACATCTTTCACCTGTAGGAAAAGAGTTTTGTGATGTCATTTGAATCTGTGCTGATCAGGCACAGTCAAAGAAACCAGTAAATATCTTCCTACACTATTACACACTAAAGAGTCTTGGCTAAAGACTTTTATTTTAGACACTGTTGGTAATCTACAGTCTGTTTGTAAAGTCAGCAGTTTGATGTGGCAGAAGTATAGTATTTATATAATGGTATATTTTGCTCTTATTCATTTAGAAAATCTATTTTCTAGCTGTTTTTTGTGCTATATAGTGTATTTTTTTTGTTTTATTGTTTGAGTTTTTGGACTCAAAAACATGTCTTCAACATGTGATGATGGCATTTTTCTCTTTTTTCCCTATTTTGTCTCTTCTCTGGTTTTATTCGTCCTGTGTGTCTGTTCGACATTTTTTTTTCTGAAGTCACAAATATTCAAGTGGATAAAAAACTCTAAGAATTTAAAGAGTACAAATCTTAGCAAATTAGATTTATAAGTACAACAAACACAAAACCTGGGACCTTTCTGTGTGGAGTTTGCATGTTCTCCCCGTGTCTGCGTGGGTTTTCACCGGGTACTCCGGCTTCCTCCCACAGTCCAAAAACATGCTGAGGTTAATTGGAGACTCTAAATTGCCCGTAGGTGTGAGTGTGTGAGTGAATGGTGTGTGTGCCCCATGATAGGCTGGCGACCATCTGGGGTGTATCCCTGCCTCTCGCCGTAACGTGCTGGGATAGGCTCCACCAGACCCCTGCGACCCTAATGAGGAATAAGCAGGTATAGAAAATGACTGACTGACAAACACAAAACTTATTGCATCCTGAAAAAAATGGCCTGCCTGACACTTGGTAAAGCAGAATATATATTCTCCACCAAGGGACCAATACATGTACAGTCTTGTAGTTTGCTCTTTCACTTGCTACTGTGATAGCCTACTGTATGAATATTTAACAGGATTTATACCAACAATAATCAGAAACATAGCTGTATTTATGACATGTAAAGACTTCTAAACATGGTGTTTTGTAATGGTTACTATGGAACAGATTATTTGTTGTTTGTTTAATTGCTTTGTTTCCTTGTTTAGTCTGAACCACTCTATATGACTGAGGTTAGATGGATGTAAATTACGTGTGTGTGTGTGTGTGTGTGTATGCGTGTGCGTGTGTTGCCAGAAAATACTTAATGTGCATTTCTGATCTCCTCACTGTGACCTGCTCTATTATTGATGAGTGTGAGTATGTGTGTGTGTGCAAGTGTAGGTGTGAGTGTGTGTGCCAGATCAAGAGACAAACAAAAACAGTGATGCAGTGGACCGTATCGAGCTGGGTAAACAATGCTCACCATCACCGACTTAATCAAAAAATGCATTTCAGGTAAGCATTTTTTTCTCCACTTTAAAGATCCCATCTTCATATGGTTTATATAACTCATTAGACTGATACTGAATATGTCTACATAAATTAAACAAAAGTAGACCTGGGAGAAACATTAAAAAAGACATAACAGTCCACTACATCCCTGAATAGAATGACTAAGAGAGTGTGTATGGGAGTGTGCGCATGTATGTGCATGCATGTGTGTGTCACTGTCCCATGCCGGCCAGGCGGCCGTGTGTGCCACCATGCTATGTGACTGCACAGCTGTATCAATAAATCTGGACTCAAAGGGCTCAGATCATGTCTGCCTGTCCTCATTTCTCCAACACACAGTTGTAAAAGCTTTATATTAGTAACATGCTGATGAATTATAAAAGGATAAGCCTGATAAAATCTGAAGGAGAGAGACGTGGATTTATGGACCTGATACACATCTGTCACACAGGATAATATGGAACTGCTGCTTTTGGGATTAAAACAATGATTTATCTTCACTTTTGTTTCTCAACGGGCAGAGCAACAGGAGTCACACACACCCCACAGCTGCTGCCGTGAGCTCGGAATATTTGTATCTCTTGGTTTAAATGAGTGAGGGTGTGGTTTTGATAACAATCTGAGCCTGACAGAAGTGAAAACTCCTGACAGCTAAATCTAGTCGGTGAGTGATCTGAGTCTGACTTTTTATTTTTGCCACAGTCAACGCACACAAAAAAAACTTTATTCAAAAATATTCAACCAACGACCTGTACTGAGCAATGGCCCGATGCATTCACAGACACTCGTAAATTGCGGTATAATGAAATGTAGCTCAACATACTACAGGCCTTTTATTGTACATTTGTTTTCAGCTGTGGATTAATACACATTTGGGGCTCTAGTTAGTGTTTTCTGGAACTAGATGGTGTCTCTCTGGTGTACTCTCTTACATTCAAAATATTATGAAATTCCACTTATAATATATTAAGTATATTTTAGAATATGTCCAATTTCAGACTAACATTATTCAGGATTATTATTATTAATAGGCTGCATTGCAGCTGGTAAAGGTGGGGCTAATTTAAACTATTTCATGTACTGCCAGAGCACTCTTTGGATGAAACTTTAAATGCCATACACACCCATAGTATCCCAGGTGATGTTAATTATTTTATCTGACCTATTATTTTATCTTTATTAGACCTCTTCCTGCCTGTACGTGCAGACTGAGCTTAATTGACATCTCCTTGACTCTCCTGTTAGCTTCATTGCACCACTTCCACTTTTATCATTCTTATCAGTACATGGAGTCTGCTGACCTCACGTAATTCCCAGCATAGCTCCCCCCCCAACTTCAACCTGAGCACAAGAATAATCAACAAAAATAACTGAAAACATCTGTGTGGGTAAAACAAATTGACCTTCCTCACATCAGAAGTCCACTCAAAAATCAGCCCCAGCGCTTGAATGTTTGAACTTCACTTTGCAGAATGATGTATTTGCAAAGTTTGACACGACAAAGCTGTTTCCCCAAGTTCATCTACTGAACGTGGCGAAGTGTCCCTGTGCTCACCTTGAATCTGAGTTTCAGGCGGGTACTTAGAAGTGTGTGACATAATAATAAAGGAGTACATTTATATGGTGATTTATCTTTATACCCAGAGAGCTTCACAGGAAGGAGTTTGGAAAAAAAACTCACCTCAGCCATCACCGATGTATGATGCACAGCAGCCATTTTGTGCCAGAACACTCATCGCACATCAGCTTGAGGCGGAGAAGGCTGAAATCATTGAACCAATTAAGTTCTCATCTGAAGGACTGCATGTCCTGCAGCACACTGTCCCAGCCACTGCACTGGGACATTGGGGTTTATAATAATCAGAGATAAGATTGCCCCCTACTGGCCCACCAACACCAGGAGGTATCCTATCCAAGCACTAACCAACAGTGATGGAAAGTTACTAAGTGTGTACTTAAGTACAGAGTTACTTGTATTTACTTGAGTATTTGCATTTGATGCTACTTAATACTAAATTTCAGAGGGAAATATTGTTTTTTCTACTCCACTATATTTATTAACTATTCAGTAAGTTTAGTTACTTTTCAGATGAAGATGTGACACAACGGATAATATAACACGCTTTTAAAATACACATAGTTAAAGTTTAAACCAGTGTTTTTTCAATCTTTTGATGTCTTACTAACACAGTCCCACACCACCACCAAACAATATAAGCACAATCATGGCCTAATAATTAATTCACTAATTAATTGTCTAACTTCAATGTGCATGCGCATCTCAACAAGATTTACATTCTGAACACTCCAAGTTAAAAACTCAACAAGAAACGAGTTCCCCTGCGTTTAACACAGGATTTACAGCAGGAAATGACAGCATAACACAAAATAAAGTCACCTGTTAACAACAGGATTCACAGGCAGAGCAAGTCATTGGGTATTTTTTAAACATTTTTTTAAAATCTCATCTACACCACGGTGATAAAAAACATCTCCGACCCCATGAAACCACAAAATCAATGTCATCTCAAACAATGTCACACACATGCAAAAGCAATAGAGCTTCCTGTTGGCTTCCCATCTATTAACAATAAGGATTTATAGCCAATTATAAATACAGTGAGCCGACCGACTCAAATAATAGAATAAGCTGCTGATAAAAGTCTTAATGAAACGACTAACGAGATACGATGTCACTCAAGTTCAAGTATTAGCAAACACTTTTATACTATTTAGCCTAAATATACAAATGGTGAAGTCGTCACCTGAATGGGTTTGTGGGAATTTATTTAAGGAATCCACTAATTGCTGCAGGTGTGGCAAGGATAATTTTCACTGTTGTTGTTTGAAAATAAAATAAATAAATTGACGTATCCAGGGTTATTTTTTCCACTGAAGTATCATTGTACATGTTGGAAGGAGTTAGTTTATAGGACAATTAAAATCAAAGTTCTCGGGGCCATGAGTGCATAAATAAACTAAGTGCGTCACCAACCAATAAAAACATTGTCTTACCTTATACGTGTTTTTCTGGCTTTGGTAAAATCCTCCATAAATTCATCAAAGTCCGGTGACTCGTTCAGCTGCAGTAAAGAGTCTTCATTCGATTTTTCGTCAGTTTAGTCCTCAATGGTTTTAATCCTGAACAGAACAGAGAACGAATTACACACAAATGCAGCAAAGACAATATTCAGGGGCAGGTTTCAGGCGGTGGTGCTACTGGTGTAGCATTAGCATTAATGTTAGCATTAATGTTAGCATTAATGTTAGCATTAATGTTAGCATTAATGTTAGCATTAATGTTAGCATTAAATATATCAGTGGCGATTTCTTTAAGACTACATGGCCAAATTTGTGCAGCTGTATTAACATTTTATTGACTATAAATCTGTTAGAACATGTTCATCTTGAAGACGAGTTCTTTCAGAATCAGCTACTTATCATAAATAAATAAATTACATGTCCGTACATTCCCATACCACTTCCTGGTCTCTGGTCAATGCATTTCCCCATAGACGCTGAGCGTCTATGGTAGTGAATGGAGTGTGGGCGGGGCCTGGACGCTGAGCGTCAGCATGGTGATTGGAGGAAAATCAGAATGTAGTGGTGATGCATGGTGATTGGAGGAAAAGCAGAATGTAGTTTGACTGACAGGTTTCAAAACTATATAAATGCAGACACCTCCAGGTTTCAAAGTTATTTCATGGAGATGTTTACTAATTACTTCTCTCGCTCTCGCTCGCTCGCGTGCCTGCGCAATCGAAGCGATCAACGTATAATGCAGGAGTTATTGTTTTGCCTGCACGCTCTCACTCGCGTTGCCTATTTATAAAAAACACTCGCATAGTATAAAATCCGGGATATTTTACCCGACTCGTGGGCATCACGGAGCCACTCTCAAGAACTTCCGGGAGACTTGTGTCTGTATGACGTCACCTCAGCTGCATGATTTCAGTCCCATCGCGGATTTTCCATGTGAAGTCAAATGACAAACAGAGACTATTTGTTGGCCTTTGCAGAGTGAAATAATTCACTCTGCAAGCACGTATTTCATTGTTCTATAAATATTAAAGTTCCCTTGTTCTTATTGTTATTGTTGTTATTCTAGTTTTAATTACCTTTCTTTCCATAGTGCAATCATACTCGGCTAGTGACCAGCTAGCATCATGATGGCAAACAATGCTAACATTGGGCCAAGTCTCCCAGAAGTTCCAGTAAACATCTCCATAAACGACAAACATCTCCCTGAAATGACTTTTTGGAACTTGGGATGTCTGTAAATAACACGATTATGATGTACGACAAATCTGAGCTTACCCTGTTTGAAAGATCACAAATCGCCACTGATATATATATATATATATATATATATATATATATATATATATATATATATATATATATATATATATACAGTACAGGCCAAAAGTTTGGACACACCTTCTAATTCAATGTGTTTTCTTTATTTTCATGACTATTTACATTGTAGATTCTCACATCAAAACTATGAATGAACAAAAAAAAACACAAAAAACAACTGAATTAACTGAAAACATGTTTTATATTCTAGCCACCCTTTGCTCTGATTGATAAAGTAAGAAATTTCTATATATATAATCAATGATTAAAGAAAAAAGGAAAATGTGGGGAGGGGAAAAAGTGAAAACTGATTTGTGCATCAGAACTTTCTCCTCTTTCCTCTCCCAATAATCATTTCAGAACCCCACAGATTTATCTGGTGAACCTTTGGAGGAGCCCGACCCATAGCTTTTTTTTACATTTAATATACAAATTTAGATGAAAAGATGAAAGAGATGAAATTTAGATACACATAGTATATTTATTTTATAAAGCAATAGCAGGAACATTTAATAAAGGCCTAAGTGTCTCTACTGTGCCATGCATGACCTGCAGTATATGTTATTAATGATCCACTAGATGTCTCTGTTAGACTTCAAATTATACAGAAGCTCCGCTGACGCCGCTGCAATGAGCCTCAGAGGGCCCAGAGCACTAAAAATGATCAACGGACATGATGTATACGGTGTCACTTTCCCAAGATAGTCAACGTATAGCCCTTTATCGGCCGTATAGGCAGCTCCACAAACATTACACACAGAATACATATTTATCACGAGTAGCATGCATATTCATGGGCAGGTTGATGGAGCTCGTGGAGGGATGTGTATGAGTTTTCAGCACTGCGCTGTGTGCCGAAGCAGAAGGCGAATGTTAATTCAATTATACGGCAGCTGTTCCTTGGTGCCCATGGCCACTGTGTTTGTACTAGAACAGAAATCTTGTATTAGGTCCCTCGCCATAAAAGACCATTGCCAGGCATGAGAATGGGGACTGCCTGTAACCAAAAGCTATCAACAGTATTTTAAAGAGATTTTAATGCTTATTTTTGGACTGAATGTGAAATTTGGTGAGCCTGCTAAGATATGTGGCAGTTTTTTTGTGGGGGGGGTTGTTTTTATTGGCTCACTCTTGATTTACAGATTTTTTTGGTTTTAGTCATTACTCCTTCAAATAGTCAGTCTGCTTGCAAGTGAAACAAGCAAATTAGTTTATTGTATGAACTCCAGTCAAGGGTGGTGAGAGATGTCTGAGTGTGTGTTCTATGGTTAACATTCCATCACTTTGCCATGCAAACACTAATATACAGATACATATAAGTCTCCGTCTTGCTTTGTATATGTGTGTGCATGTTTGTCTTCTTGTGACTTTGTGCACTAACAAATACATTTTGTGGATTATCTGCATGTCAAGTCCTCCGTTGCTCCTATACAAAATGCAGATTCTCCATGCGTGTGAGTGTGTGTTGGTATTTCTGCTCCACCCCACCTCCTGTCCTGGGCTCGGGCTGAGATCCAGCACTACTTGGTGGAGGAAAAGAAGTAGGAGGAGGAGGAGGACGACGAGGAGGGGTGTAAAGGCATCCGCCAGCCTGTCCCTTCATTATTCGGCTCCCTGAGACTCGCTCTTGCGGGGAACTGCTGCTCTGATGTTACCTGGACCTGCTAATCAGTTTGCTTTTCCTTCATCAAAAGGAAAACAGCCACACCTGTGGGCAGGATGCACTCAACTGCAAATTACGTATGTGCAATATATGCACTCGTGTGCAGAGGCAAGGAGATATGAGCAAACACTAAAAAATTCTTGGTTTATTACAGTCCTCCTCACACACAGACACACACACACAAACACATACACACACAGCTAGACAACAAGGCAGAGGATCACATTTAAAATAGTAAAGGAGCATCTAAAGATTGTTTTTATTATTGATTAATCTACTCATATTTTTTTTAATTAACCAATGAATTGTTTGTTCGATAGTTGGAAAAATAAAGAAAAATGTTTTGAGATGAAGATGATGTTTTAACATTGACTATCATATAAGACAAAGCAGCAAAACCTCACATTTGAGCTGTTGGAGTTTGTGAATATGTTCCGGAAATCAACTAATCAATTAATTGATGATGATTTCAGCTCTAAAGCAAAGATTCAAATCAAATCTGATGCTGTCACTCTGAACCCTTCCCGTAACCTAACCAGAATTGACAGCATGTTCCCACCACTTAACTACACACGGCCGCACGTTGCAGAATGTAAAGTAGACATTCCATATCAAGCTGGTTAATAAAAATTAAACCCTGTCTATCCATTAGAAAGAGCACAGATCTCTAGAGTGACTGATCGAGAGCCCAGAATCAAAGGGCCCTGTGGCACGAGCTGCTAGTGTGTCTGGGAATTGGCCCAACTCTTAAAGAGCCAAGCTTCCCTCATCTTGAGGGACCCCCAAATAGGAAGAAGCTATTTCTGCTTGGCAGCCGAGTTGTTCCTCCCTGGAAGCCTGTCAGGTGATGTGTCGTGGCTGCCAACTGTAACCCCCTCAGGTGGACACAAAGGGCAGGGCAGACCCCCGTCGAGGCTCCAGCATTCTGACACGCAGCAGATGATGCGAGTCGCAGAGGGCACGGAGCTCCCTCATGTCTCCAGACAAAAGATCTGCTGTGAAAGTGGCAATCACTCCAGCAGATTCCACCGAAGTGACGGATTAGAGACACACAAAAAGATAATTATAATAGGATGATAACTTTAAAATTGTCTAGGGTTTATTTATAAAAATGGAAGTGTGGCGTCAGACTTTGATCTGGAAACACTCACTACATTTCACAGGCAAATTTTATATATTTTTTCAATTTTCTCATTTTCAATTTTTTCAAACAAGAAATGTGATCAGCTACTTGTTCAGCGAAAATCTGTAATTGAGTCCTTAAATCTCTATTTTATTGTGAGAAAAAAATGAGGGGAAACATTCTGCCACTGTAAAAAGATGAATTTTCTAAATTCAAATTTAGTTAAATATTGCCTCAATCTATTCTGCATTCTGTGTTGTTTCAAGATAGAGACACATTTCTAAACTTCTAAAATATTCTCACCACAAAGATGTTTTAAGGTCATAATTAATAACATAAATATCCTGTATAGCACTATAGAATGAACCATGCATGTACTGCAATAGAAATGCCACTCACTAATCCATCAAAATACATTATTATAAATTAGTTATACTGAATAAAAGATTATGAAGAACATGTTCTAAATGTTATTTCATGTCTGTTGCAAAGAAATTTGAGCTGCATGTCTGTATGAAAGGTTATAAAACTGTAAAAAGGTAAGACAACTTTACTTGCAATGAAGTATTTTATTTCTTTGCATAATACAGTGTGAACTTGGATACTTCAGAAACAGAAAACAGAATAACAGAAACCCCTTATTGACTAATTAACTACAAACTGCAACATTTTTAAATCACATTTTACATGTTGTAGTTGTATTGACTGTGGTTTGCGCTGCATGCAGCGTTTTCCTTTGAATCCACCTCAAACCAATTTAACACCGTGACACCATGTTGCCTGTTCTCGCTAAAACTGGTTAAACACAGATGGCATGGTGTCACGTTGAGATATTTCCAGCAACGTTACAATGGTGTCATCGAGTGGAGAAATAAGTGAAGTTATACTGAGCATCCAGGGGTGTACTGAAGTGTAAGGAACTCGGTTCTTCATCTTTTACTGTCACTAAAAACATGTTTTATATTGTGTGGTACAAATGTACACAAGCAACTTTTATAGCGACAATATGTTCAGCTCTAGTGATAAGAATAACTTTACACATGCAAATGAGGGAAGAACAACAGCAAGAATACCTGGTAAATATAGTACCTTGTTTATTATATTTGTATCTAAATGCTGCCTGTTTCTGTTGAGGCTCTGTCAGAGAAGCCCTGAAACGACCAGTTCTAAATACAATACTGACACATTATCACCTAATTAATCTGATAAAGTGAAAGTGTTACATGAGAATCATGAGTAACATTTGCAATCATTTGCACTTGTGTTCCACCTGATGAATGTCTGATATTCACTCTCTCCTACGTCTGTTTTGGTCTCCAACTCCTGAGGGAACTAGCTTGCACCTTAGCAGCTAAATGCTCCACGACATTCACCAGCTAACAGTCGCTAGCTGATGCAGGGGAAGTCATTTATTGCGAGCTATCACAATAATCATCATCATATCATTTATTGTTAGCTGGCAACAGTTACAATAAGAATCTTCTTTGTTTTTTTCTGACACAATTTTTTTCTGAACAGAACCAGTCTTAATGCTAAGCTAAGCTAATCCCCCCATGGCTACAGTTCTGTAGGCTAAGACATGAGAGTTTTATAACAAGAAAACTAACAAGCGCATTTCCAAAAAAAAAAAAAAAAAAAAAATTAATGCCTGATTTTATGCCTTTTGCTACAGCCCCTCCTCCCATTATTTATTTATTAAGCAAATGCAAAGTCCTTGAACCAAGCAGTTGCCTCCTGTTCTGCTGTTCAGAGGGGTGACTAATCCTCCTTTTAGTCTCTGGAGAGATGAGAGGGCAAGCTTCAGCGTTGCATTCCAACAAATGCTGCCAGCCGCTTTTGACCGTCTGTCACTCACACGCCGACCCCTTCCCCTGTCCTGCTGCTGCACACATGCGCGCAGCACGCTGACACTCATGGAGCGCAGCCCATGTCTCACCCACACAGCGCGTTAAAACTGGATTGTTATGGAACTCGGAATGTTGACTGTAACAGTACCCGTCCATGCGCATCAGATAATTAACAACATTCAGTTAAGGCTTTCAGTTTTGGTGTGCAACCCCATGGTTTTTGGTGGTCCCCATCTGGCCCCCCCCTATAAAAAAAATGGAGTGACCAGTACTGCACTGTAAGGTCAGAAAAGGATCATTTTAAGCAAATGTGAAGGACTGCTGACTGCTGATTACTTTGTATCTGTAGAATTTATTATGTGTGAAAACCCAACCCTGCTACCAATTAAGAAAGATCAGGTTTAAATAAGATTTCTCAATGACTCTTCTGGCATTTCACTCCATTTACTTTGAAGCTCTTGTGAAGCTCGAAATGATTGCAGTCACATTGTAGGATCGTAATGTATTTCGCCAAATTTAATGTTGCAACTCGGCGTGTAGTCTATCCAAAAATTCAAATATACATGGAGTTTGTTTAATTCAGATAATTGCCAGTGACCTGGCTGACTCCACTACACTAAGTGGTTCAGTAGCTCTTTCAACGAGTGCTGTGAGAACTACATCTGGTTGACCTCTGCTTAGCTACAACAATACAAACAAAGATGGGGTTTGAGGAGTTGCACCGAGCAGCATTAGCGTATACATTTCTGTGCATTTTGCAGTGCTTGGAAGTCCATATGAAACAACAAACAAGAGTTTTTTGGTTTCGGTGATAAGGCATGAACTGTACCATCAGCGTTTTCGGCAACAACAATACTATTCATGACAGAGTTGGCTCTTCCTGCCACTTCCAGGTGATATACAATATCATACACAAGAAGGTACAAAGCAGATTAACAATGCTTTAAGCCAAGGGTTCCTATCGTGTTTGTGAATCCAGTCTCTATACGATCCTTAGCCTGTTCACATGAACTTGATATGTTTTGGATGCCTTAATATCCATCAAAGCTTGTCTATGTGCATGCACTGAATGATTGTGTTAGCTGCTGCCGCCAGGTTAGGATTAACTGTAAAGTATGAGCATGAAATGGGAAGTGGGAGCTCAATAAATTGACTTGTGATCTAACAGGTGAATGGAAAGTATCTTTAAAGGAAAAACTTTGAATATAATAATTATCTAAAACTAGTTCAATGTTCAATGTTACAACATATTTCTGTTTCCTGTTTTTTAAGGCAACCTAGCATATCTGCAACAGAACGTCTCTTTGAATGAAGTAATCATGCTTGCCACAGTAATGTTATATATATTTAAAAAGTGGGTGAATTATTCAGAATTTGCATGTCAAACAGAGGCCCTCAGGAGGGCGGGGCCTGTTTCGATTGAAACGGGTGAAACATAGGCCCCCACTGGGTTGTAATTCTTCCAAGGACCGGTGACATCATTGGTTATCACAAGACTACATATTTTTGAAGCTCAGAGACACAGAGAACAATAAAAACAACAGTTGTTGTTTATCAGACAATAGACCTAATTCAGATAGATAGAGATATGATTGAAAATAGGCAAAGTAGCCCTTTAAATGTACAGTGTGTAAGGTTTTGTGTCATTTAGTGGTCTCTGTAATTCCCTCGTCAGTCTTTGATTCAGTGTGATTTTAAAAACCTTTGCTCTTACTACATTTACAATTTATGAGTCTTTAGACAATGCATGGCTGAACTCTCACTGAATATTTGTATGCACTCAAAACCTTAGTGATGAATATGAGTTTCTATAAAAGGAAAGCAAATTAACACTGGTTTCTGTTTCATAGGCAACCAGTCCAGCGCCTGCAGCAAAAATGTATTTCTACAGCAAAGTTTAAGTAGATTTTTTATGGTTAAGTAAATGGTGGTTTGTTGGACTCTTACATAGTCTTAATAGGCAAATTGTACATTGGGTAAGACATGGACCAGTGGCGATTTGTGATCTTTCAAACAGGGGAAGCTCATATTTGCCGTACATCATAAACGTGTTATTTACAGACATCCCAAGTTCCAAAAAGTCATTTCAGGGAGATGTTTGTCGTTTATGGAGATGTTCTGGAACTTCTGGGAGACTTGGCCCAATGTTAGCATTATTTGCCATCATGATGCTAGCTGGTCACTTGGACCTAGCCGGGTATGATTGCACGAACAAAAGGTAATTAAAACTAGAACAACAACAATAAGAAGAACAAGGAAACTTTAATATTTATAGAACAATGAAATACGTGAGTGTGATTTATTTATAATGTAAGAGTGAATTATTTCACTCTGCAAAGGCCAACAAATAGTCTCTGGTTGTCTTCATTTGACTTCACATGAAAAATCCGCGATGGGACTGAAATCATGCAGCTGAGGTGACGTCATGTAGACAAGTCTCCCAGAAGTTCTTGAGAGTGGCTCCGTGATGCCCACGAGTCGGGTAAAATATCCCGGATTTTATACTATGCGAGTGTTTTTTTATAAATATGCAATGCGAGTGAGAGCGTGCAGGCAAAACAGTAACTTGTGCATTATACGTTGATCGCTTCGATTGCGCAGGCACGCGAGAGAAAGAGAGAGATGCGATCGTTAAACATCTCCCTGGAACCTGAGGGTGTCTGCATTATATATTTTTGAAACCTGTCATTGCTTTTCCTCCAATCACCATGCATCACCACTACATTCTGATTTTCCTCCAATCACCATGCGGACACTCAGCGTCCAGGCCCCAAATTTTCAGCATTTATCCAATGGGCGCCGAGTTTCGAGGCGATGAAAAAAAAGCCCCATTCACTCTCAGAGACACTCAGCGCCTACATACATTGAGATAAGGAGAAACATGCAAATACAGTTATTGTAAGAAAAAGGCTACAATTTATGTTTAAAGTGTGAATTTCATTCTACATATCAGTTTTTAAATTGTGTTGATAGGCCAAGTAAAACCAGATTTATGATAAATCTCTTACTTTATACTTTTTCCTGTACATGGTAACAACCTGGGCGTGTTACTTTTATATGCGTTTATACACTCACCAGCCACTTTATTAGGTACACCATGCTAGTAATGGGTTGGACCCCCTTTTGCCTTCAGAACTGCCTCAATTCTTCGTGGCATAGATTCAACAAGTTGCTGGAAGCATTCCTCAGAGAGTTTGGTCCATATTGACATGATGGCATCACACAGTTGGAGCAGATTTGTCGGCTGCACATCTATGATGCGAATCTCCCGTTCCACCACATCCCAAAGATGCTCTATTGGATTGAGATCTGGTGACTGTGGAGGCCATTTGAGTACAGTGAACTCATTGTCATGTTCAAGAAACCAGTCTGAGATGATTCCAGCTTTATGACATGGTGCATTATCCTGCTGAAAGTAGCATCAGAAGTTGGGTACATTGTGGTCATAAAGGGATGAACATGGTCAGTAACAATACTCAGGTAGGCTGAGGCTGAGCTTGTGCAAATTGTAGCCTCAGTTTCCTGTTCTTAGCTGAAAGGAGTGGCACCCGGCGTGGTCTTCTGCTGCTGTAGCCCATCTGCCTCAAAGTTCGACGTACTGTGTGTTCAGAGATGCTCTTCTGCCTACCTTGGTTGTAATGGGTGGTTATTTGAGTCACTGTTGTCTTTCTATCAGCTCCAACCAGTCTGGCCATTCTCCTCTGACCTCTGGCATCAACAAGGCATTTCCGCCCACAGAACTGCCGCTCACTGGATATTCTTTCTTTTTCGGACCATTCTCTGTAAACCCTAGAGATGGTTGTGCGTGAAAATCCCAGTAGATCAGCAGTTTCTGAAATACTCAGACCAGCCCTTCTGGCACCAACAACCATGCCACGTTCAAAGTCACTCAAATCACCTTTCTTCCCCAAACTGATGCTCGGTTTGTCTTGACCATGTCTACATGCCTAAATGCACTGAGTTGCCGCCATGTGATTGGCTGATTAGAAATTAAGTGTTAACGAGCAGTTGGACAGGTGTACCTAATAAAGTGGCTGGTGAGTGTGTGTATATATATATATATATATATATATATATATATATATATATATATATATATATATATATATATATATATATATATATATATATATATATATATATATATATATGAGTTTAGGCCCAGACTTTGTTCTGTTAGGTGATAGTGCTGGGATATCCTGAAGATCTGTGAACACATCTTGGAGTAAGATGGCTATGGTCCACAGTAGTCTGTGTTAGCGTGAGGAATAAAGAAGCAGCTAAACCTGCTAATATCTTAGCGTGTGGATTTTAAGAGACCTTAGAATACTTTTGTTACGTTGGCTGCATGATCCGTGCAGGAAGAAACTGGACAACGGAGCTTTGAATTATAACAAAAGTGCTGGGAAGCAACATGAGGACAAGCCGTGATACAGAGCTTTCTAAAGTGCTGCTGCAAGATAGCGCTATGATACATAGGTCTATGATATATGATGCGGTCTTTGATCATATGTCTGTTATTAATAACAACTTTTTATGTTGGTGCAGACATTGGATGTAGCACTAGGAAGCAAACCGTGTTCACAACAGATTTTGCAGAGTGCACCAAAAACTAATTTCATGCCACACTTCAGTGAAGACTAAGAAGTGTATCATACACACTCACAGAAAGGCGATGGGGAGATGAGGACAGTTGATGAGGGAAGAGGGAGAAAGAAATCAATCAACACCAAGAGTGTCGTTTAGGTGAGAAAACGACATTACAGCACTGTCATCATCCCAGCGTCATGTCTGGAGAAAAAAAAAAAACAGGACAGCTTTGAGAAATGTAGGAAAATTAGTTGATTCACACAATCAATAAAAACTTCATTTCATGAGCTCCTTGTTACTTCTTAGCGAGCAAATCCTACATAAATAATCCCTCATGTAAACTGCTTTAGAGGCAATTTGGCAAATATGAGTGATGTTTTGTGTTTATTCACATGTGTATCTCCCGGACAGCACATCTTCTGTCTTACACGACAGAGTTTACCACACATTTCATGCAACACATGCAATTAAAAGATGTAACTCTTACTTAAATATGATATCTGACACATTTTTATTTATCTTATCACTTTCCCGGTACGGAAGTGTCGCATTCTACCACAGCAGATTGTCATCGCCACTTTGAACGTGTGTGAACAGATTGTGCTTTGAAAAAGAAACGGGTGCCTCCAGCAACATTTCATGTCTGCATCCCATCTCTGTCTGAAAACGGGACTAACATCTTTACATTATACATTTTCAAAAACATATCCATTATTCATATTCCCATATTTTAATACTATTAGCACATCTATGCCACCCACCTAAATACCTGAGTGTTTCTTATCAAAGGGGTAGTGACAGTCTGAGCAACTTTGTGTGTGAGGAAATTGTTGGGATAGTTGTTGGGATAAAAAAAAAAAAAGGTTTCCACTAGTGGACCATCACACAAAGCTAAATCGGATATGTGAGGCGATTATTTTGCTCTATGCTGGGACCAGGAGAAATTTAAGGGTTTTTTTTTTTACTTTCACTGGCATATTGATAGACAACAGCAACAAAGGCACACACACACACACACACACACACACACACAGTGCTCCACCTGTGTGGGTGGGATGTGTGGCCACTCAGCAGCTGAGTGGGGCAGCATATGGAGTTTCTAATTGGGTAGAACAGCACAGCTGGAGGACACCAGTCCAGGACCTGGCCTCTGGTAATCAGTCCCACAATCCTCAGCCCTCCTCTGCACATCCATAGTGCTGCGCGCCTTCAGTGGGTGGGGATTTGTTGGGTGTGTTCTCACTGCTGAAACTTGTCCACTTAACAGTGTTTTATGGCCTGTTATCCCTAGCAGACACTAAGTCATAGATAAAGCATAACTTCAGCCATTCATGGCCTCTTCCTGAGCGACACCGAATCCAACTGAACATTGTTTCTGTAGACTGATTATTGGCTCCATAATGAGCAATGTTTGGTAAATTGTGCAAATAAACACCTAAAGAATGTTTTTGCTCATCTTCTCCAAACCCTTCTCAGTCTCAAATCTCAGTTCCTCAAGCTATGACGGAACCATTTGAAGACAATCAAGTCTTACACGTGAAACCTGAAAATGTAAACATGCTTTAAATGCTTCAAATGGTTACTTTTATTAAGGATAAATGATATTGTATACATTATATTATACATCTCTGGAAACAAAATAAGAGATCACTGAAAAATTATCATTTCTTTCTGATTTTACTACTTATAGGTATGTGTTTGGGCAAAAGGAACATTTTTGTATGAGTCTATAAACGACTGACATCACTTCCCCCAAATTCCAAATAAAATATTATCGTTTAGAGCTTTTATTCGCAGAAAATGCCAAATGTTCAAGGACATGTAGAATGTTTTCAGACCTCAAACAATGCAAAGAAACAAGATCAAATTCATTTTAAAACAACATAATACTAATATTTACACTGAGTTTATAAATCAATATTTGGTGCAATAAGCCTTATTTTTACATCACAGCTTTCATGTGTCTTGGCATGTTCTCTACAAATCTTTACCATTGATGAAACAAACCTCAAACCTTTGTTCATGTATATTTTTTTATGTATTTTCTTTTTATGTAAATAGTCTATGGTGGATGTTGGTTATTAAATGTCTAATACTATAGAAAGTAATAGTTTATAGTGATAGTTTCTAAGTGATATTTTAATATTTGTGATATTTTATTCACATGTTTTAATTAAAATTAAGGTTGAGAAATATTCGATCGCATTTTCTTCCTGTTAAAATAACATGTGACTTTTGTTATCGTGCCCAGAGCAATTTCTACAATAGTATAATTATATCCACCTGTCAAACAAGGTGAGTTGTCCTCCGCAATATTGTGTAAGCTTAACTTGTATAAACCTAACTTTATATGCTAGAAATGTCTACATTTCAAT